>JAODAL010020763.1:0-68654 GCA_025379985.1 Phyllomedusa bahiana
GCGCCCAGGAGCGAGGACAGGTGAGTAGATGCTGCCGGAAGACGCCGCTGTCAGCACCATCGCAGCAGAGGCAGGAGCGGGAAGGTAAGATGATGCAGGAGCCGCGCAAGGCCGGGGCACGCCCGGGGTTGGGCAGGGGCCGCGGTTTGCAGTGCAGGCACCTGAGAAAAAGCAGTGCACTGGGCCCTGCCCAAACACATGCCGCTTCCATTGGGAACTCAAAAAAATCAAATAAAATGTCTCTCCTCTGACAGCCCAAAGCAGCCTACAAGGCTAACTGGCAGGGCAAAGACCCTATGGCGTGCTAAAGATTCTCGGGGCACCCCACTGACCATTCGGGGCCCCTGCGAAATTGCCTAGCGTGCCCATTGAGCCAGACAGCACTGGGTGAGCCTCTCCTGTGTGTTGGGAAAAGAACCTGGGGGGAAAGAGTGCGGGTCTGGGGAGGTCAAAACGGAAGCAGCGGGGACTGGAGGAAAGCATAATTTTTTTTTTCTTTTTTAAAAAGTGTTTAACAGAAATTAAAACATTAGGGCACATGTATGATCGGGAGTTGCTCCTTTTTTTCTGGCAAAACTGCGGCCCCCGGGGCCCGACCCCCTGTCGACGCAGGATCGTGTTGGGCCCCGCGCCTTCCCCCTTTTCGGTGCGCCAGAAGGGCGGAATGGGGGCGGGGTGGGGCTTTCTGGGAGGGGAAAACCGGCTATTTCAAAACCCCGAGGCTGTACTTTCGCGGCCCCAAAAGGCGGCGCATTGCAGCGCTCGCCAGCTCCGAAGGCAGCCTTTTGGTTGAATGGGGTCAAAATGAGCGGAGGAGGGAAGTAAAGCGAGAACGAAGGGAAATGGGGGCAAAATGGCTCTGGTACTGTTAAACAGACAACCCCTTCCGCCCCGGGGGATGGGTAGTTTCCAAAACTCGTTTTTATTAGGTGTAAAACATTTCAAAAAGAGCTGAAACCCTTTAAAAAATACATAAATAAATCAATAACAAAAAAATAAATTAACGGCGCAACATCAGGAAATTTGGATATAAAAAATTTCGGGGAAATACAAAATTCAAATTCTGTAAGCGCTTTTCTTTGGGTCGGCAAAAAAAAACCACCCAATCAGAATACGCAACGGGGCCCCTTAAACCTAGGAAAAAGTTTGCCCCAATCAAATAAAAAGGGCGGGGACAGTTCAAAATACAGAAAAAAGGCGAAAAGAGCTGATTTTTTTTGGGCTAGGGGGGGGTTTGCTATCCCGGCCAATCGAGCGCGAGCTACTTTCTCCCATTGTAGTCTTGGAGAGATGGGGAATGAAATCTCGGTTTCCAGGCCGTGGGGCTGGAGTAGAAAAAAAAAAATCTTTTTTTATTAGGTGAAATTTTATCTCGAAAAGAGCTTAAACCTTCTATAAACATAAATCAATAAAATCCAAACAAGCTTTTGTGCCGAGACCGGCGAAACATAGGAATTGAATAGAAAAATTTTGCGGGAAATACGTAATTCAAATTTTTAAAGCTCTTTCTTTGGTCGGAAAAAACCCCAATCAGAAAGGAGACGGGGGACCCATTAAAACCTATGGAGGGTATTGACCAATCCATGAAAGGGCGGGACAGTTCAAAAACATTAAAACCCGGAAAAGGAAAAAAGGGGCTATTGGTTAGCCCCGGGCCCGGCAGATATGAACCACCAATTATGTAGGGGTCTATTTTGGTGGAGCAAGGGGGCGATAGAAGGGCCCCCTAAAAGTTATTACTGTCTAGGGGAAAATTCTAGTACGTGATTGGGGGGGGGAAAAAGGGGGGTCTCCCTGCTTACCCAACAGCGGCTGAGCTACTAATTTCATAGGTTTATGGGGAAAAAAAATCAGAGCGAGCTCGTGATTGGCTAAGTTAAAAGAGGCGGGTTATTTGGGCCAAAAAGGGGTGTGAGAGAGCTCTAGGGTTTTAATCTATAATAAAAATGTACATGCCCGAAATCAAATGAAAGACTCACGGTTGTCCGATGTGTATATAAAATCAACAATAATAGGGGGGTAACGGAAAAAAAAAATATTTAATTCAAAAAATTCATTTTTTTTTTCTTTAAATTTTGTTAGCCAATGATCACAATAGGGGGTACAAAAAAAAAGAAATAAAAATTTAAAAATAGTCCCGAAGTTTTTGGGGAAAATTTCTGCCTGGACTCCTGCCATTTGTAACTCTTTCCATTGAAATCAATTATTTTACATTTCAGCATGAAATCCACATGTAGATTTCAAAATCCACATCTTATTCTGCATAGAAATTTTCCTGCCTGTAATCTATTGGTGTGTTAAAATCTTTTTACCCAACCCCTTGAATGCTTCCTCACTTTGGGATATCAGGACTCAAAACGATGAGTCCCCGTTTTTTTGTACTTTGTTTTTTCCCCCCTGCACTTTAGTGTGAGAGGCGCTCGTAGACATTTCGCCGTTGCTGTGACATCGACACTTCGCTGCCCTTGCAAAAACCTTTGTAGGAACACGACGAGCGGATCACTAAAGGTGTTGAGTTTCTTCCATTTGTAATCTGACCGGAGAGTCAAGGAGGCCACGTCTTTGGGTCTCCTTGTGCAACCTTTCTATAGAAGTCCTCCCGAATCTACATTGATTTAGTGCTTTGTCATGCATTTCGGGTAGTGGGGCACCGGGAGACGTAAATAACTTCTGCAAGGCGACACCTGAATTATCGGCAACGCTTTGCTCCAATTATCCCAATGTTTCAGCTTTCATTCTCCTCATGGTTATGACTTTTTCTGTAAATGACCTTGACTGTTTAAACCGTCTGCTCCATTAAGATCTGGTATTGTACAGCGTTTTGTATGCTGTTCATTAAATAATGAAATTTAGGAGCCGTTCATGCAGAAATCTATACAATCGTGAAGGGTTCATAATTTTTGTATACGACAGAACTATAAAAAAAAATGAAATAGATCCGGAATACTGCATACACTTGCCAATCTGTTCCTCCTGGCATCACCTGCTGTGCGTGAAGGGGCGGTCTGGTAGCTAAATTCCAATGTCTGGTTCCCTACTATGGCATTCTGAATTAGGAGGGGTTCCTGTGAATTAGCTACAGTGTTGAATGGCTACAAAGAGCGTCCTTCTTTCTGGAGGACCCAACATGTCCACTCACAACATGGGCAGCTCATTGATTTCAATGGACACCAACCAACCAGTAAGTTCTACACTGCACTGAGGAAGGGCAAATACCCCGAAACAGCTGTCTGTAGTTGAACTTAACTGGTTTGTCTCAAATCCCTTTCACATTGCGAGCTACATGTGAACTGAGGATAACTGCATCCAATAGAGTGCGCTGTGGAGCTCCTCAGCTCTTTCCCATAAGCCTTTGTTTTATGCAAAACAGTCAGTGAGGTCTGAATGGCAAGTAAACCCTCACACTGACCAATTTATTGGTTCCTCTCCTCAAGGAGAGATCTTTCCCCTTTTGAAGCCACTCTTGCCTCTCACCCAGCCAACCAGTAAGTTCTACACTGCACTGATGAGGGGCAAATACCCCAAAACAGCTGTCTGTAGTTGAACTTAACTGGTTTGGCTCAAATCCCTTTCACATTGCTAGGCTCCTGCGAGCTACATGTGAACTGAGGATAACTACAACCAATAGAGTGCGCTGTGGAGCTCCTCAGCTCTTTTCCCATAAGCCTTTGCTTTATGCAAAACAGTCAGTGAGATCTGAAAGGCAAGTAAATCCTCACACCAAGCAATTTATTGGTTCCTCACCTCAAGGAGAGGTCTTTCCCCTTTCGAAGCCACTCTTGCCTCTCACCCAGCCAACCAGTAAGTTCTACACTGCACTGTCGAGGGGCAAATACCCCGAAACAGCTGTCTGGTAGATGACTTAACTGGTTTGGCTCAAATCCCTTTCACATTGCAAGTCTCCTGCGAGCTACACGTGAACTGAGGATGACTACATCCAATAGAGGGCGCTGTGGAGCTCCTCAACTCTTTTCCCATAAGCCTTTGCTTTATGCAAAACAGTCAGTGAGGTCTGAATGGCGAATAAATCCTCACACCGACCAATTTATTGGTCCCTCTCCTCAAAGAGAGACCTTTCCCCTTTTGAAGCCACTCTTGCCTCTCACCCAGCCAACCAGTAAGTTCTACACTGCACTGATGGGTGGATACCATGTAATGCTTCATTTCTCCTGTGGTGGGGCTGAATACTTATTGCAGATGACAGATCCCTGGGAATCCCAGCAGCAGAAGAAGATCTTCTGACCTTTATTTTTGGGTTGCTGTCCTAATAAAAAAAAGGATTGTCAAATTTGGATACCTCATTTCTCCAGTGGTGGCGCTCTTGTGCAAGTGAACCCTTACTGCTAGGTTTCCCCTCAGATTACAAATAACTGGGACTCTCTGACCTTATTTTTGGGCAGTTGTTTTAGTATAAAATAATTGTCAAAAATGGATATCACATTTGAATGACCTTAGACAGGGACAGATGAAAGGGTTGTCTGGTTACTAAATCAAATGTCAATTTCCCTATAATCCCATTCTGAATTAGAGGAGGTTCCTATAAATTACCCATATTGGTGAATGGCTACAAAGAGCGTCCTTCTTTCTGGAGGATCCAACATGTCCACTCACTACATGGACAGCTCATTAATTTAAATGGACACCATGTAATGCTTCATTCCTCCTGTGGTGGCGCTGATGTGCAATTGAATACTTGAATACTTACTGCCAGGATCACCTGCAGATTACAGACCCTATGACCTCAATTTTGGCCATTTGTTCTAGTTAAAAAAAAGTTTGCCAAAAGGGGATATTCTGAATTAGAGGGGGTTCCTGTGAGTTAGCCACAGTGGTCAATGATTTCAAAGAACATCCTTCTTTCTGGAGGACCCAACATGTTCACTCCCTACATGGACAGCTCATTTCGGTGGATACCATGCAATACTTAATTTCCTCTGTGGGGGTGCTGCTGTGCAAGGTGGGAGCATAAAACTGTAGAACCACCCACAGCCTGAACAGGAAGTGGGAACCAGAAGCTGTAGAACTGCTCACAGAATAGGAAATGGGAGCCTGAAGCTGTAAAACCACCCCCAGCCTGAACAGGAAGTGGGAGTCTGATCTGCGCCTCTATGAGAAATTCATCTGCCTGTTTAAAGGGCCTTCAAATGAGATATCCACTTTTAACAATTTTTTTTTTACTAGAACAGCTGTCAAAATATAAGGACAGTGGATTCCTAGTGATCAGTAATCTGAAATGTGACTTACTCCTCTGGTACTACCCACTGGAAGTAGCGTTCCTTTAAAGGGATTTTGCCAAAAAGCAATGCAGAGTTGGACGCACTTGCAGAGTTCTCTCCCAATTTTGTACGTAGGAGTTCCGAATATAGCTGAGGACACTGAACCGACTATATTCGGAACTGCCTTAGAAAAGTACAGGCAGAAGTGTACAAGCGCGGTTGGCTTCCCGTTCTCCCATAGCATGCTATAGGATTTTGGTCTGTGGCAAACCCCTTTAAAGGGATGCATCTTTCAGTGGGTGGCACCAAAGACCTAGCTCTCTTGCATATTGCACTTTCCAAAGGAAACCCATAAGCCTCCCTACACCGGGCAGTCTCTACAGCATTATAGGCCCCCGAGCATTGCAGAGCAGTGGGACTGTGCATAATTCATGACATCACACAATGCTATGCCTCTATCTGCACCCAAACATGACACTACATGATCAGTGTTGGACTGGGGTGGAGTTGATTTTAGGGACCCACCAGTGGAATTTTTTTAGGGACCCACCCTACAGCTACTGTAAATGACTGTAGTTGCCTCCTATATTCCGCCATTTGCTTTTTGCCCCTCTTTCTATGCTTTTTTGCCTCTTATGAGGATATATATGCAGTTAAAAAACAACTCCAGGTCTACTATGCTCAGGGGCCCACCGGGGGTTTCTACTATTCCCTGTGGGCCAGTCCGAGCCTGCACATGAGGGCATGTCTCTAATCACCCCCAAGCACACCCATGTCATCACACCACCTACATCGAGATATCCTGCTGATGTCTTATGCAGACAAGATGAACTGGCAGGGCAGGGAGCCAGTGGCTCCCTACTACACTATGGTTTTTGAATGTTTGTGCCCACTAAGAACATACAAACAGTTAAAGGGAATGTGTCATCAGAAAATGAGTCATTGTTTAAGTCCCGTTTTTATGTTAAACACATTTTTGTTAGGATTTTTTTTTTTTTTCATTTTTCACATCACTTTCAATATTTTTTTATAATTCTTAAGTCTTGCAGTTTTCACTTTGGCCACTAGGCCTTGTTTGCACTGCTTTAACAGCAGTCAGAGAGATGCTTTACAGCAGCTTCGTGCACATAGGAGACTTAAGACTGACTCAGTCCCATTGACCTCTATAGGAGAGTTTTCTAGTCGTGCTCTGTGACCTGGGAAGAAATCAGTGTGCAGGGAAGTGAAAGGGTGAACTGTGACATCTCCTCTTGTGACTGGTGGATCCTGTGTTATCCATTCACACTGGTGTCTCCTTTCAGTTTGACCCTCTTTGTGCTGATAATAAGCAGACAACTGAGAATCTTTCTCTACCGAACAGGAAGTGTCAGACAATTATAAGGCCTAGTGGCCAAAGTGAGAACTGCAGGACTTAAGAATTATTAAAAAATATTGATAGTGATCTGGAAAATTAAAAAAAATATATAACCAAAAATTCTTAAAAAAATGTGTTTAACATAAAAACCATGAGTTAAACAATAAGTCATTTTTGGTGACACATTCCCTTTAAATAAGCAGCGCTGACCCATGGATCCAGGTGCATATGAGCTTGATTCCCAGGACATATCTTCACCTTAAAGCAAGTAAGATGTTGGTGTATATTAAAAGAGGCCTGGACTCGCGGGACACAGATGTAATTCTACCGCTGTACAAAGCATTGGTGCGACCTCACTAGGAATATGCTGTTCAGTTCTGGGCTCCAGTTTATAGAAGAGATGTAATGGAGCTAGAGAGAGTACAAAGCTGAGCAACCAAACTTATAAGGGGAATGAAGCATCTTAGTTATGAGGAGAGGTTAGTAGAAATGAAGTTATTTAGTCGTGAGAAAAGACGGCTTCGGGGGGACATGATTAATTTATATAAATATATAAATGGTTCCTACAAAAAGTATGGGGAAAAATTATTTCAAGTGAAGCCCCCTCAAAAGACAAGGGGACATTCCCTTCGACTAGAGAAAAGGATTCAATCTCCAGAGGAAAAGAGCGTTCTTCACTGTAAGAACTGTGAATCTGTGGAATAGCTGCCTGAGGAGCTGGTCACAGCAGGAACAGATGAGGGTTTCAAGAAAGGCTTAGATACCTACCTGGAACTAATGAATATTGATGAGTATGTAGCTATGTAAAATCCTGGCTGGTGGAGGCTCAGGGGTCAGAGATGGGGTCTCCACTGGAGCAGATTGGTTCTTGCCTTGTGGGTTCCAGGGTATTCACCAGTGGGGGGGCTGGGCTTAAAGTCCTTGTCTCTCTCCCTTTACCCACATTTACCCCACCCTTGGATGAACTTGATGGACACGTGTCTTTCTTCAACCGTACTAACTATGTAACCTCATGAGGTCCCTGGGCAACCACCAAGTGTGTCCAGTGGATAAGATGTCCCTGGCCCCTACACCTTTATGGAGAAATTTTAAGAAACAATTTAACTACTTTTTTAAAAAAAATAGTTTCCTAGTAAAAGGAATAGGACATTTCCGATTTCCTACAGAAATAGGCTTTTTGCTCCTCTGAAGGCAACGTGATGAAACGCCACCAAAATGCTTGAGCACTAAAAATGGAGCACAATGTTAAAAAACCATGAAAACTGCACATTAAGCTAATGCAACGTACAAATGGGAATTTTCTAAAATCCCTTTCGCTGTCACTGCACAGCTGGTCGCTGTGGAAAATTCCACATACAAAGAAGAACCGACGCAAGATCAGATGATTTCAAGGTGACCCCACAGCTACAATGTTCCTTTACTGGTTCCAGTCCCCCCCAAAACAGCACTAGAATAGCCGTCGTCGTGATGAGTGTTCGGCATTTGTAAACTATCAAATATTCAACGGGAGAAGGGTTGTTCGCGTGATCAATGCAGAGTTGTGAGTGGCAGGTATGAAAAGACTTACAAGAGATACAATCAGACGGGAAGATAAAGGTCGAAGAGAGGAAACTATTGAGTGACAAAGGAAAGGGAGAAACCCGGGGACGTTCTGAGGGGAAAACAGAAATCATCAACCCGTCGAGTCCAACACCGCGTCCTGACACCGGCAGCGCTTTGTTATATTAACCCGTGAACGATCGGGGCGGATGTAGCGGAGCTGACGAGCGATCGCTTTCTATAGATCAGTTGCCATGGAAATCCTTTATCTCTTGTGATATTTAATATCTCCAACATTCAAGCAGCACCGGCTTTTATTAAGCTCTCGAAATATCGGCATAGGCAAATTTTAAGGTGACCGTCATGGGATATAAAAGAGGCTGAAAAATACATCATTCATATTTTTTTTATTTTTATTTGTTTCCTATTGGAATCATGGTTGGGAAGGCAAGGTTCTCATTATTTTGTGAATTGCAAATTCTACTCTACCCAATTGGATAAATGGTAGGATTGATGGGATTTGCTATCAAAGTCTGATAGGTGTGGGCCCACCAGTGTTAGATAGGTGCTGGGCCCATCAGTAGAGTTGATTCTTGAGGCCCACCAGTGAAGCTGACTCTTGAGACCGCAAGTGGAGCTGATTCTTGGGGCCCACCAGTGGAATATCATTCTGAGGGTCCACCAGTCGAATTGATTCCTGAAACCCACCAGTGGAGTTGATTTCTGAAGCCCACTAGTGGAGTTGATTTCTGAAGCCCACCAGTGGAGTTGATTCTTGGCATCCAC
This sequence comes from Phyllomedusa bahiana, assembly GCA_025379985.1. Taxonomy (NCBI): domain Eukaryota; kingdom Metazoa; phylum Chordata; class Amphibia; order Anura; family Hylidae; genus Phyllomedusa; species Phyllomedusa bahiana. The sequence goes on from JAODAL010020763.1 coordinate 8,896, forward strand.
CGGTGGAGCTGATTCTTGAGGCCTACCAGTGGAATCTCATCCTGAGGGCCCATGGGTGGAATTTATTCCTGAGGCCCACCAGTGGAGTTGAATCCTGAAGCCCACCAGTGGAGTTGATTCTTGGGGCTCACAAGTAGAGTTTATTCTTGGGGCTAACCAGTGGAGTTGATTCTTGGAACTCACCAGTGGGTTGATTCTTGGGACCCACCAGTGGAGTTGATTCTTGGGACCCAGCAGTGGAGTTTATTCTTGGGGTCTACCAGTGGAATTTCATTCTGAGGGCCCACTTGTGGAGTTGATTCTTGTGACCCAACAGTGGTGTTGATTCTTGGGGTCCACCAGTGGAGTTGATTCTTGGGTTCAACCAGTGGAGTTGATTCTTGAGGCCACCAGTGGAGTTCATTCTTGGGACCCACCAGTGGAGTTGATTCTGGGGCCCACCAGAGGAGTTGATTCTTACTGTACATGACTTTTATACTCTGCATCTTGATTTTTGCCTCTTTCTCTGCCTTTCTGCCTCTCCCAAGAATATATATGCTGTTTTAAAGAAACTCAAGGTCTTCCATGCTCAGGGGCCCACTGGGGTTTTCCCTGTTCTCCTGTGGGCCAGTCCGAGCCCTGTCTACAAATGCCAGATAGTTGCAGTTCCCACCTCCGGGATCCATACCTATCTTCACAACGGGCCCCCAACACTCCCCATTCTGAATGGAGAAGTGACCAAGCCTGTCTGGCTACTCTACATTCATTTCAATGGGAGCTTGGTTTCAGAACTCATTTCAGAACAGGGAGTGTAGGGGCCCATTCTGGAGGTGCGGGGCCCCCTTCTGGCATTGATGGCATATCCTATCCTATCTATATGCAATCAAAGTCTGTGGTGGGAATATAAAGAACGGGGAGTGGTATGGTTGGCACTCCGTTCTTGAAGAATGGGTATGGTTGCCCACTCTTCCAGATTTGAAAGCGGTGGTTGGTTGGCACTCCTTTCAGGTTCTTTTCAATTTCGGGAGGGGACTTTTGGGACTCACTGTGATGAAGTGTACCGGCGTTATAAATGACAAGACAAGACAACAGCTAACCGGGGGAACTGTGGCTTTACTTTCTTGTCTTCCCCCAGCAACGACAATTGTGGTACAATCCCGTCGTCCACATTGAGATTCAAGCAGCTGTGGAACCATTCACCCCGCCCAGCCGTCCTGAGGGGGCTCTCTCCAGCTCAACCCCACTGCTCTAACCTGACTGTCTTCCAGTGGCTCTTCCACTCAGCTAGGGGCTTCCACGCCCTCCTGCTTCGTATAAGGCCTCTTGCCCCTTCCCCCAGGCGAAGCTCTGCCCCAGCTCCTGCCCGGTTTACTTGCTGTTAACAGATAAACTATATACAAGTCCTATGTTCTAAGGGCTTCTTCATTTGCCTTCCACTCAAATCTGCCTCCCCTCATCCCAAAGGTGGTGAGGGTGCTGCTTCCTGCTCACTCTCCTGTGGCAGAAACCCCAACAGACTTCTCCCTGAGTTACTACATGTCTCACTATTTATTTGAATCCCCCGCTGCTGGCAAAATAACCCCTTCTGCTTCACAGAGGTTCAGCTCTCTATTGGCTGAGGGCTATGACACCACGGATACCAGGCAGACTACAACTGGGGAAGGAAACCTCACTGTTAACCTATAGCCTACAGAATCTAACTTTCCTATTATAATATGCCTAAGTCTCTATAGTACAATTACACTACTTTCCCAGGTAAAGATAACTAAAGCTTTACACACCTTACAGGAACACCAGCTTTAATTAAGTTGCAGTATGTTATTTCAATGTACATTGAATTAAGGTGAGTATAGGATATGCTGCGACCACCAGAGCAGCGTCAAGTAATGAATATTTTTTAGGAAATTTTTCTATATACATTGAGGACATATCAATAGGATATGCCATCAATTTCTGATAGGTGGGGGGTCCTTATATCTCAAGAACAAGCCCCATAACGTCTTTGCTTTGAACGCAGAGGTGATCAGGACTCCCAATGAAATCAATGCTAGTTGTGAGTACAGCCTAGCGCACCTAGCAATATGCCATCAATGTATATAGTGAGACAACCCCTTTAATGCTTTATTATATTTATAGTATATACACAATATATAGTATATATGTAATATGGACCCGGGTAGTTCTGAAATAAATTCTCTTATAATTATCAGCAGCAAAAGTGGATGTAAGTGGTTTTGCAATAGCGGTTGAACCTTCCCGCTAATGTCCAATGATTTTTCGATGGTGGCGGCTGAGCATATATAAAGACTAAACAGTGGGTGGTGGATGGTGCATAGGGTGAAAAAATGAAAGGGGTTAATTCAAATATCTCACCCCCTGAAGTTGTTCCACTTATCAAGAGGAGGATTTGAGTGAATTGTTTTTGCAATAGGACGGGATTTACAGGTGACCCTTGTGGGAATTAGTGGAACTAATTCACAATTTTTGAAAATGCAAAGGCCACCTGTAAATGCTTTCCAATGGCAATACAATTCACACAAATTCTCCTCTTGATAAGTGGAACCACTTCAGGGGGTGAGACATTTGAATTAACCACTTTCATTTTTTCACCTTGTGCTGAGGGTCACCCAGAGGCGTTACTTGAAACTCCTGGGCCCTGGTGCAAAAAAGGGAAATACGGGCCCCGCCACCTACTATGTGCCATTCACAGTACTGGTGTCTTCCTATGTGGCAGGAGGGCTTTTGGGCCCTCTCCGGCTGCAGGGCCTAGTAGTGACTGCAACCTCTGCACCCCCTGTAGCTACGCACCTGGGGCCACCCTAATGTAGACCCCTGGGGCCACCTCTAAATGTTATCCAAAAATTAAACAGAATTTGCCAATTTTTTTTCTCATCAGGTGGAACAGCTTGAAAGCATGAGAACTGGAAATGTTAAACTTTCATTTGTAAGAGGCACCCTATTGGTGCGCATTTAAACAATGGTGACACCGATTTGAAACCAGATGGCCGTGCACAGCTGTCACACCATGCAATGAAAAATGCCTTCATCAGCTCATACACATGACTGGCAGTGAAGCACCAGGGCACGGTGTAAGGGGCTGACTGTCGACTTCAGTGCATTGGAAATGATGATTGCAACGTTGGAGTGTTGCCGACACAGCAGCTGTAGTGCGTCACCATCGCCAGTGCAGAGGTTTGCAAGCAAGACATACAAGGTCTTGTTCATCGTTGGGAAAATGCATAGTCAAGGCTGGTGACTGTGTCGTAAAATCCATAGTGTCCGTAGCTGAGTAGAGCTGAACTTTGGATTTAGGTCAATTTCAAGTTGGACCCCAATCCAAGCACTTCCAATTGGGTTGGTCCTAAACGATTACCAGTGAAAAGTACCAATTGACTTACTATTCCCCAATCCTCCCAGTCCGTTCTTTCTTCACTTCGGTCTGATGTCAATTTGTTGTTATTGGCAATCTGCCACTGACCCGAACCTCTGGCCACGTATACACTTGAGGGCTACCAAAGAGCAGAGAGTAACAGCTCCCTGCCCTGCAGAGTACTCTAGTGGGTTGCAAGCAGGCCTGCAGCCCTCCGGAGTATATAGCACAGACGGCATGAGAATATCATCACATCTATTGCGCGGAGTGATATTATGTCATTGTGCTGGAAATATGAGCAGTGACGCCTATGTCAATGTGAATGTGGAGAGGTGAGTACTATTATTTTTAAATTTTTAATCTTCCCTATATACAGACTGGGGAGATATATACAGTACATTTACTGGGTGACATATTTACCAATCTACAGACTGGGAGGCCCTATACCTACTTGGGGACATATATACCTACCTACAAACTGGGGTGACATATATACCTACTGGAGGACATATTACCTACTGAAGCAACCTCTTTACCTACCTACTGGGGAGATATATACAGTATATCTACTGGGTGACATATTTACCAATCTACAGACTGGGAGGCCCTATACCTACTGTGGGACATATATACCTACCTACAGACTGGGGTGACATATATACCTACTGGAGGACATATTACCTACTGAAGCAACCTCTTTACCTACCTACTGGGGAGATATATACAGTATATCTACTGGGTGACATATTTACCAATCTACAGACTGGGAGGCCTAACCTACTGTGGGACATATATACCTACCTACAAACTGGGGTGACATATATACCTACTGGAGGACATATTACCTACTGAAGCAACCTCTTTACCTACCTATTGGGGAGATATATACAGTATATCTACTGGGTGACATATTTACCAATCTACAGACTGGGAGGCCCTATACCTACTGTGGGACATATATACCTACCTACAGACTGGGGTGTCATATATACCTACTGGAGAACATATTGCCTACTGAAGCAACCTATTTACCTACCTACTGGGGGGCACTATATACCTTCCTAGCTAATGAAAGTGGCTATACACTACCGGCCACTTTATTAGGTACACCATGCTAGTAACGGGTTGGACCCCTTTTGCCTTCAGAACTGCCTCAAGTCTTCGTGGCATAGATTCAACAAGGTGTTGCAACGATGCTCAATTGGTACCAAGGGGCCCAAAGAGTGCCAAGAAAATATTCCCCACACCATGGCACCACCACCACCAGCCTGAACCGTTGATACAAGGCAGGATGGATCCATGCTTTCATGTTGTTGACGCCAAATTCTGACCCTACCATCCGAATGTCCGCAGCAGAAATCGAGACTCATCAGACCAGGCAACGTTTTTCCAATCTTCTACTGTCCAATTTCGTGAGCTTGGGCAAATTGGAGCCTCAGTTTCCTGTTCTTAGCTGAAAGGATGTGGTCTTCTGCTGCTGTAGCCCATCTGCCTCAAAGTTTGCCGTACTGTGCGTTCAGAGATGCTCTTCTGCCTACCTTGGTTGTAACGGGTGGCTATTTGAGTCACTGTTGCCTTTCTATCAGCTCGAACCAGTCTGCCCATTCTCCTTTGACCTCTGGCATCAACAAGGCATTTCCGCCCACAGGACTGCCGCTCACTGGATGTTTTTTCTTTTTCGGACCATTCTCTGTAAACCCTAGAGATGGTTGTGCGTGAAAATCCCAGGAGATCAGCAGTTTCTGAAATACTCAGACCAGCCCTTCTGGCACCAACAACCATGCCACGTTCAAAGGATCTCAAATCACCTTTCTTCCCCATACTGATGCTCGGTATGAACTGCAGGAGATTGTCTTGACCATGTCTACATGCCTAAATGCACTGAGTTGCCGCCATGTGATTGGCTAATTAGAAATTAAGTGTTAACGAGCAGTTGGACAGGTGTACCTAATAAAGTGGCCGGTGAGTGTATATCTTCCTGCACGGGAGCCCTGTGTACTCACTGGGGGACCTATATAGCTACCCACTTACCTTGCTGACCTACCTATCTACTTTATTTATTTTTTAGTGGGTTATATTCTTACTCACTGAGGAGACCTATATACCTGCCTCTTTACTATTGAGGGGACTATAAAAATGGCCTACAGGGGACTATATATACCTGTCTACATACTAAGGGAGCCTATGTACCTATCTACCAAGGGTACCTATATACCTATCTATTAATAGGATTTATACAAGATGTGATTTGTGTCCTTGTAAGGATTTTAATTCGAATAATGAATAAAGAAGATTTCATGTGAAGGAAGATCAGAAATATTTAGAAATTCCCTCAGCATTATACGTAGACGATATCTACCTGAAACTGCACATTGAGCTCCAGGATCAACCTGCGTTATTCCTGGTCAATGCTAGGTCCAGCTTGGAAGGTCTATCTAGCCAGTGTCATGTGTAATGTGAGAGGCCGGTTATGACACGCTAATAAAACAGCGGGTCAGTCGGGGAGGAGGATGATGGAGAAGGATGACTGTACGCGGCGGCAGGAGAATGTGTCACACTATTGGCCGCCGTCCATCGTTCTTGGCTCAGACTACGCAGGTTCCAGTCCTAGCGATGCGTTATAAGCAGCCACTCTTAATAAAAGTGACGGACTGCTAAAGCACAGAAGTGACAAAACTCCGTTCAAAGGGAAAAATAATCAGATTTACAAAGCATTTATTTATCTAACGTCTCACACGTCGGACGTATTTTATCCACACAGAACCGACAATCCATTCAATGTGCATCCAATGCGAACGCAATAGGGAAGGTTGCACGTTTCACTGGGATTCCTCTATTAACCATGTAAGGTGGCGTAGATCCCGACATAGCGCTTCTATCTGCTAGATTACAAGTCTTCAATCTGATCACATGAATCACTAGCATTTAGCTGAATTATACAGTCATGGGCACCCAGAATATAAAGTGGTCCCTCAAATTACAATGGCCTACAAGGATACAAAATTTCCTCTATATTAATGAAGTGCATGTGGTGACTGGCAGTCTATAGCGCCTCTCTACAGTACAGTGCGGTACTACAAGTCCTGTACTGCTCTTACATGTATTAGTGAGGTGCATGCTGTTATTGGTTTGGGCTATTAGCGCCTCTCTACAGTACAGTGCGTACTACAAGTCCTGTACTGCTCTTACATGTATTAGTGAGGTGCATGCAGTGATTGGGTCTATAGCGCCTCCTACTACATGTAGAGTGCGGGGGAACTACATGGTTTTTCCTGTAAAATGTCTTTCTTTACATGTATTAGTGAGGGCATGCAGTGATTGGTGGTCTATAGCGCCCTCTACATTTTTACAGGTACAAAGGGGGTTGCGGGGTTTTTTCTAACATGTCTTGCACTTTTCTCTTACATGTATTAGTGAGGGCATGCAGTGATTGGGGGTCTATAGCGCCTTCTTCTCTTTCAGCACAGTGTTTTGGGGGCTTACCCCCTGTCCTAGTAATTCTCTTTACATGTATTAGTGAGGTGCATGCAGTGATTGGGGTCTATAGCGCCTCTCTACAGTAAAAGTGTGGTACTACATGTCCTTTTAATGCTCTTACATGATTAGTGAGGGGCAGGCAGTGATTGGGGTCTATAGCCCTCTCTACAGTACAGTGCGGACTACATGTCTCTGTACTCTCTTACATGTATTAGTGAGGTGCATGCAGTGATTGGTGGTCTAATTTGCCCTTTTCTACAGTACAGTGTGTTTCTACAAAGTCCTGTACTGCTCTTACATGTATTATTTAGGTGCATGCAGTGATTGGTGGAATCTTTAATATGGATCACCTTCTCCTTTTCAGTAACAGTGTTTGGGGTTTTCTACAATCGGGCCTGTTACTGCTCTTACATGTATTGTGAGGTGCATGCAGTAAATTTGGGGTTATAGACCTCTCTACAGTCCAGTGCGGTACTACATGTCCTGTCTGCTCTTACTTTTATTATTGCGGTGCATGCTGTGATTGGGGGTCTATAGGCCTCTCTACAGTAAATCAGACTACATGTCCTGTACTCCTTACATGTATTAGTGAGGTGCACAGGATTGGTGGTCTATAGCACCTCTCTACAGTACAGTGCGGTACTACATGTCCTGTACTGCTCTTACATGTATTAGGTTGAAGGTTGGGCATGCCAGTTTTAAATTGGGAGGGTTCTTATAGCCCTCTCTACAGTACAGTTTCGGTACTACATGTCCTGTACTGCTCTTACATGTATTAGTGAGGGGCATGCAGTAAATTGGGAGGTCTAATAAGCACCTCTCTTTCAGTAAGGGGCTGGGTACTAATTTGTCCTTTGTTTCTGCTCTTACATGTATTAGTGAGGTGCATGCAGTGATTGGCGGTCTATAGCTCCTCTCTACAGTACGGTACTACATGTCCTGTTCTGCTCTTACATGTATTAGTGAGATGCATGCAATGACTGGTGATCTAGTAGCATCCTTATCCATGTAAGGCCTGGTTTACATCTGCGTTGTTGGTTCATTTTAGAGATGGAACCAGAGTGATTATTAAAAGTATTAAGAAAACTATTTTTTTTGACCGGACAAGAATTTTACCAGGTTGTGCTTCTGTTGTTATCACGACTTGGTTGCAGGTTCACATCTCTTACTGTCCTTTGGATAAATCTACCAGTTCTCTCTCCTATATCCAGCTCTCCTCAAAGACATGAATCTTGTACTTGGCTTCAATTACACAAGTATAAACAGCAGGAAGATATCAAAAGGAGAATCTGTTAATAGGTAGTAATCAACACGAGACACTTTCTTGTAGGCTGCAAGGCTCAGCACTAAACCCCCACAGATTGTCAGGATATTTCTGTAATGAATCGGATGCAGGTTCACATCTCCAACTTTTCTTTAGATACATTCACCCTGTAGCTCACTCTACTTGAAAGCCTTTATCTTTTCATATCCAATACACTCTGAGGTCAGTCACATTAATTCACTCCTCTTTTTCTCCTTTGCTCTTATTTATCATCCTCACTGGGGAAAAATAATACTTAACACCTTCACTACCAAATGTGTTTTGTTTTCTTCATACAGTTAGATAAACAATAGATAGATGGAGAGATAGATATGAGATAGATAGGAGATAGATAGATAGATAGATAGATAGATAGATAATGAAGATAAATAGATAGATAGATATGAGATAGATAGATAGATAGATAGATAGATAGATAGATATGAGATAGATAGATAGATAGATAGATAGATAGATAGATAGATAGATATGAGATAGATAGATAGATAGATAGATAGATAGATAGATAGGATATAGATAGATATGAGATAGATAGATAGGAGATAGATAGATAGATTCAGAAAGCATAGATAGATAGGAGATAGATATAATCTATATAGAGATAGATAGATAGATAGATAGATAGATAGATAGATAGAGCTGCTACGATGTCTCCCATACACTGCACACACAGGAGAGGAGATCCTGCCCCCTATATCTCTATAGCAGCATGGAGGACACTATAGAGCATTTCTGAGCTAGCGGGTGGAGACGAGCTGCTATGATGTCTCCCATACACTGTACACATAGGAGAGGAGATCCTGCCCTCTATATCTCTATAGCAGCATGGAGGACATTATAGAGCAGGACTGAGCTAGTGGGTGGAGACGAGCTGCTATGATGTCTCCCATACACTGCACACACAGGAGAGGAGATCCTGCTCCCTATATCTCTATAGCAGCATGGAGGACATTATAGAGCAGGAGTGAGCAGTGAAAGCTGTGAATCCAGCACTGGGGTTAGGGATAACAGTAGATGCTGCAGCCATGTCTTTCTCGTCCTCCACTCTTCGCAGACCTCTATGGGAAGCAGCTGTAACCTGGTCTCTTGGGGTTTCTCTGTTTTTGCAGAGTTTGGGGTCAGCGCAAGAGGCAGTGGAAGAATTGGCAGATATATAAATAAGATATATGACAAAGTTTCTTATCTTTGCTTGTGCTACTGATTTATGGTTTCTAATGTAAGTTTTATAAACTCTGCCCAACATTCTTTACTGACTGATATTGGTAAAGCTGTATCTTTACTGTGGTCGGGGAACTGTTTTTGATATAGAGTTTTGACTTCCCTGCAAAGGCGCAGAGTATATTGATAACATTTTGTCACCACTACTTAGTGCCTAATATGTTAGTATTAGATTCAATGTAGATACAGTATGCAGGAGGCTCCTCACCTCCCCCTATCATTGAACAGGAGGTATTTGGAGTCTGTAACACAAAAGCAAAGCTGAAACTAGTAGAACAATTTGTTAAGAAATTATACAGCACATAGTGGTAAATAGAGGAATCGCAAAATGTGTGCACCGCAGGCCTTGCTAACACTTTAGGGCTGCGTACTACTTACTGATCTGCTGGGAATTAGCCAAATGTTAGGACATTGCTACTAATACACGGGGGAACTGTACTACGCCTGGCAGAGAACACGCCTGTCTTAATAATCAGTGCACAGGAGTAAAATGTGTCAAATTTTGGATGGATGGATAGATAGATAGATAGATATGAGATAGATAGATATGAGATAGATAGATATGAGATAGATAGATAGATAGATAGATACATAGACAGATATATATTATAAAAAAGAAAAAGAAGAAACAGGGGGTGCACAATAGTGTAAAGCTGTATAAACAACAGATTTGTAAAGGTATAGCAGAGGGGCTCACCTTATTGAGTTGTGCGATGAGGCACAACTCTCAAACAAGCATACAGGGCTATTGTCCGTTGCTCTTATCACGGCAGCAGGGGTCTCAAAAATGGCACAGGTACTGGCATGTACTTGGTAAAATAGGAAATGCTGATCCCAATAGGGATGATGCAGACCCAGCGCACAAAACTCACTGATTTCTCACAGAAGATATAAACGAGATAGTGGTCTTTATTTATAAAAACGCAATAAACTCATGTTACTGCATATTTTTAAAAAATGAAAAGACAATATACACTGGACTTGACGCGTTTCATTTTTTTAAAAATTTGCAGTAACATGAGTTTATTGCATTTTTATAAATAAAGACCACTATCTCGTTTATATCTTCTGTGAGAAATCTGTGAGTTTTGTGCGCTGGGTCTGCATCATCCCCATTGGGATCAGCATTTCAGATAGATAGATACATAGATATGAGATAGATAGATAGATATAGATAGATATGGGATAGATAGATAGATAGATAGCTATGAGATAGATAGATAGATAGATAGATAATGAAAATAGATAGATAGATATGGGATAGATATGAGAATAGATAGATCGATATTTAGAAAAGATAAGACAGATAGATATAGATAGATATAGATAAATATGATAGATAGATATGAGACAGATAGATAGATAAATAGATATATAGATACGAGATAGATAAACAGATGCCCAGATAGATATGAGATGAATAGAATTAAATGATACAGTTCTGGCAGCTACAGTATACAAAAAAAGCTGGTATTGAACTCAATACCTCAATCTGTCTTCAGTAAACTCTTTATCTCCCCCTAGTGGTGGCTGTAGGCAACCAGAATTGTATAATTTAAGATAGACAGATAGATAGATAGATATGAGATAGATAGATATGAGATAGATAGATAGATAGATATGAGATAGATAGATAGATAGATAGATATGAGATAGATAGATAAATAATCTTAATAATCAGTGTACAGGAGTAAAATGTGTCAATTTTTTTTAAGGCTTAATAAATTTGGTGCTTTTTTCAGTGGCCTTGGATGCTGGGACCTGGATAAGATTTCTGTATTCGTTTCCATTCCTTTTTGGTGCAAATGAAATAAATCTGTCAGGCAATTTTTGTGGCCACGCCCCTTTATTGTTAGCTCCTCCCTATAGAAAGCCCACACATTTCAAAGTCGGTGTAAAACAGCTCAAAAGTTTGCACATTGAGCCGTAGCTGCTGCTTGGGCAAAAGTGTGCAACTTTTTAGCGCCAGAATAGTGGCATAAATCACTTCCTTCATTCCCCCTTTGTCTAACTTCACACCATTTACTAGTTGGTTTGTGCTAAGAATTGGGGGGAAAATTTTTGGTGCATTTTTTTTTAGCGCTTGGGAGGTCCCTTTTCTACAAGGCCCGCCCCTTCCTATGAAGCCACATCCCATTAGTCAGATGCGGTGTACAGGGGTCTAAAATGACATAATAAATTTAGGGTGACATGAATGAAACCTGGCGCTGACGCGCTTTAAAGGAGTGTAGAAAGCGCCAGTATGTACGTCTTACAGCACTTTATACATGTTTCCCATTCTACAGCAACATTTGTCTCAGCCATCCCCTTATGAAGTTGGTATAGATTTGTAAAACAGTTATGTGCTAAACTTTGGCGCATTCGTACGTTTCGCTACAAACTTTGTCGCAATCATACTCTTCTGGCCCCGCAAACCTGGCCAGTGTCGTGTCTGATGCAGAATGCGCCAAGTCTGGTTGTACGACTGCTCACGCATCTATAGAACAGAGCGGCCACAGGTTTTTGGCTGCAAAGCACGGCGGAAACTGGTGCAGCCCCGTTCATACAGGACTCCCTTAGTGTTAAGCATGTGCGTCAGTATTTTGGCTGTATTAAAGGGAATATGTCATCAAATAATGAGTCATTGTTTAAGTCCCATTTTTATGTTAAACACATTTTTTTAGGAATTTTTGGTTGTTTTATTTTTTTATTTTTCATATCCCTTTCAGTATTTTTTAATAATTCTTAAGTCGTGCAGTTTTCACTTTGGCCACTATGCCTTGTTTGCACTGCTTTAACAGCAGTCAGAGAGATGCTTTATAGTAGCTTCATGCACATAGGAGACTTAAGACTGACTTAGTCCCATAGGAGAATTTTCTAGTCATGCTCTGTGACCTGGGAATAAATCACTGTGCAGGGAAGTGAAAGGGTGAACTGTGACTATCTCCTCTTGTGACTGGTGGCTCCTGTGTTATCTATTCACACTGGTGTCTCCTTTCAGTTTGACCCTCTTTGTGCTGATAATGAGCAGACAACTGAGAATCTTTCTCTACAGAACAGGAAGTGTCAGACAATTAGTAGGCTTAGTGGCCAAAGTGAAAACTGCAGGACTTAAGAATTATTAAACAATATTGAATGTGATATGGAAAATTAATAAAAAATATAGCCAAAAATTCTTAAAAAATGTGTTTAACATAAAAAGTGAGTTAAACAATAAGTCATTTTGATGACACGTTCCCTTTAAGTGCTAGAATAGATGTAATACAATTATCTAAGACCAGAGGCTCCAAATTGCTCCAGATTTTGGTGCATTTTACAACAGACTTTAGTTGCAAACATTGAACACTCACTTCTATTTTCCTAGTTACATAATCTGCACCAAAATGCAGAGCGACAAATCAGCAACAGATCTGCACCAAGATTATATGATTTGATGCAAATTGGCTGCTGCAGATTCACCTGCGGAAGTGCTGTCATTTTTCCCCTGCAGAAAATCCATAGTATTTCTGTCTCGGATGAAGGTAGCCCAAGGCTGAATGCACACAAGACAGGTTTGGCTGCGGATTTAGCTGGGAATGGCTTATCTGCTGATTACAGAATCTAGTAGATTTTTCCATCTCTCCTGGGCATAGAATGGAGCTGCGGACCGCGCTGGATGTGCACCAAAGAAATATGGAAAGCACAAAGATATTCCAGCTTCCCATAAAATGTAGATCATTATTGCATTTTCCAGGCACATCCAACAGAATTCCACACAGACATAATCGTACGCGTTTCAGGCTACGCAGCCCTTCATCACAGCACAGGTGGATTTTACTGGAAGATGCAATAAAGATTTACATTTGATGGGAAGCTGGAAGATCTTTCTGTTTTCGACATCTGAAGGTTCTGTTTTCTCTCATTGACATTAGTGTAGAAAAAGCCTTGATGGAGAGATATGAGACAGACAGACAGATATAAAGATAGAATAGATAGATAGATAGATAGATAGATAGATAGATATGATATGATATAGATAGATAGATATGATATAGAATAGATAGATAGATATGATATAGATAGATAGATATGATATAGATAGATAGATATGGGATAGATACATATAGATAGATAGGTATGAGATAGATAGATAGATAGATAGATAGATAGATAGGTATGAGATAGATAGATAGATAGATAGATAGATAGATATGAGATAGATAGATAGATAAATAGATAGATATGAGAGAGAAAAAGGGATAGATAGATGGATAGATATGGGATAGATAGATAGATAGATAGATAGATAGATAGATAGATAGATATGGGATAGATAGATAGATATGGGATAGATAGATAGGAGATAGATAGAGAGAGAGATAGGGATAGATAGATAGATAGATATGTATGATATAGATAGATAGATAGATAGATAGATAGATAGATAGATATGAGATAGATATAAGAGATAGATAGATAGATAGATAGATAGATAGGTATGAGATAAATAGATAGCTATGTGATAGATAGATATGAGATAGATAGATAGATAGATATGAGATAGATAGATAGATATGGGATAGATAGATAGATATGAGATAGATAGATAGATAGATATGAGATAGATAGATAGATATGGGATAGATAGATAGATAGATATGGGATAGATATGAGATAGATAGATAGATATGGGATAGATAGATAGATAGATAGATAGATAGATAGATAGATATGAGATAGATAGATAGATATGGGATAGATAGATAGATAGATAGATAGATAGATAGATATGGGATAGATATGATATAGCTAGATAGATATGGGATAGATAGATATTAGATAGATAGATAGATATTAGATAGATAGATCGATTGACAGATAGATAGATATTAGATAGATCGATTGACAGATAGATAGATATTAGATAGATAGATCGATAGACAGATAGATAGATATATAGATAGATATTAGATAGATATGAGATAGATAGATAGATAGATATGAGATAGATAGATAGATAGATAGATAGATAGATAGATATGAGATAGATAGATATGAGATAGATAGATAGATATGAGAGATAGATAGATATGGGATAGATAGATAGATAGATAGATAGATAGAGATAGATAGTTTGACTCCGACATGAAAATGTAAAATCCGCAGCCTATAGCTTATTCGCAGGTTTCAGTGCAGTTATTTTTTTCTCCCATTGAAGTCAGTGTAGAAAACTCCTCAGCAAAATCTGACTTGAGTGAATTAACCCTAACTGTTCACAGGTCCACCACCAGCCTAAGGGTCACACTGTCCATCATGAATAGGAACAACTGCTGCTCCTGTTCCAGTATAGACACTGTTGGTGACATGACCTCTCTCCTTTACATCCCCAAAGGTCTTTTTGTGATACCACATGTAGCAGTGCAGATGTGCTATGAGCTGACATTGGATGTACTGATGCCTAAGCTACACATCAGCCCGTGCCAGCGTAACCCTGCCAGAAACATTGGCTGTGCAATATTGCATCTACTTTATAGTGTACTTATCCTTCCATGATTTTTATCTAAATAGGTTCATAAATCTGGGCTGACTAATTAATATATCTTTATCAGACACTGAACTCTGGTGGAAATAAATAGCTTCAGATCCTCCGCTTCTTATCACAGCCATAGAGCTGAAAGATACCGTTCTGGCAGCTGCAGTGCACAAAAGATTAGGGGCTACAGCTGACATTGAACTCAATAATAAATCTCTCTTCATTCCCTTGTGGAGGCTGCGGGCAACGAGAATTATATCATTGAACATAGATATATAGATAGATAGATAGATAGATAGATAGATAGATAGATAGATAGATAGATATGAGATAGAAAGATAGATAGATAGATAGATAGATAGATAGATAGATAGATAGATAGATATGGGATAGATATGAGATAGATAGATATGGGATAGATAGATAGATAGATAGATAGATAGATAGATAGATAGATAGATAGAGAGAGAGATAGATATGGGATAAATAGATAGATAGATATGGGATAAATAGATAGATAGATATGGGATAGATAGATAGACAGATAGATTTGAGATGGATAAATATAATTAAATGCTACGGTATGGGTCTACAGCTGCTTTGAACTTTATAATAAATCTGACTTCATCTCCCTGTGCAGGCAACCAGAATTGTATAATTTAACATAGATAGATAGATATGAGATAGATAGATATGAGATAGATAGATATGAGATAGATAGATGATAGATAGATAGATAGATAGATATGAGAATAGAAGATAGATAGAAGAGATAGTAGATAGATAGATAGATAGATAGATAGATAGATAGATAGATAGATAGATATGAGATATGGATAGATAGATAGATAGATAGATAGATAGATAGATAGATAGATAGATAGATAGATATGAGATAGATAGATAGATAGATAGATAGATAGATATGGGATAGATAGATAGATATGAGAGAGATAGATATGAGATGGATAGAATTAAATTATACAGTTCTGGCAGCTACAGTATACAAAAAAGCTGGTATTTAACTCAATACCTCAATCTGTCTTCAGTAAGCTTTTTATATCCCCCTAGTGGTGGCTGTAGGCAACCAGAATTGTATCATTTAAGACAGATAGATAGATAGATAGATAGATAGATAGATAGATAGATAGATATGGGATAGATAGATAGATAGATAGATAGATAGTTATGGGATATATAGATAAATAGATAGAAAGATAGATGGACACATAGATAGCTACATACATACATAGGTAGGCAGATAAATGTAAAATGAATAGATAGAATTGAATGATACAGTTCTGGCAGCTACAGTGTACAAAAAATGAAGGTTTACAGCTGGTATTGAACTGAATACCTCAATCTGTCTTCAGTAAACTCTTTATCTCTACCTAGTGGTGGCTTTAGGCAACCAGAATTGTATAATTTAAGATAGATAGATATGAGATAGATAGTTACATAGATACATAGATAGATGGACACATAGATACTTACATAGATAGGCAGATAAATATAAAATGAATAGATAGAATTGAATGATACAGTTCTGGCAGCTACAGTGTACAAAAAACAAGGGTTATTGAACTCAATAACACATCTGTCTCCGGTAAACTCTTTATCTCCCCCTAGTGGCGGCTAAAGACGAAAAGAAGTGTATAATTTAACTCTACACAGAGAATTTGGAGCTCCACATCAGCCAAGTGGAGCACTAATATATATGAATACTGATTATAAGATCAATGTCACTTCCTGTTCAAATTCTTCAGTCCACGAAAACTTGTAGTTCTATTGCATTGGGTGATTTGCCATCAGGACCTGTCATGTAGTTTGGCCTTAATAGGTCACAATATAAGTTATATATATATCGATTTCTAAAAAAAAAAAAAAAAGCTTCAAGCCCTTCCTGGACCTTTCTCATGACTTGAGGGCTTTGCTCTGATTTTTATACTGATTCTCAATATACTGTTTGCTGGCAGGAGGCTGGCGGTGTCTGCTGTGATGTGTGCGCTAGTTTCATGCATGCATTGTATTTTAGGTGTATTTATGCCGATATTGGCAAAAGCCAGATACTACAACATTGGGCTCATGTAGCTGGCGGCTGCACATTGCTTCCCTCTTTAGTAACTATGGAACTGCTGACTGTATTATTTCTACTAATAGTATCACCTGAGTGACCTCTCAGGATTTATGGCATCTCTATTATACAGTAATGGGTCTTGTCCTGCTCCCGTAATCCCAAAACATTGCTGCTCACATATATCAAGTAAATGGAAAAATGCACAGAAGAGGAAAATGCAGAGAAAAAAACTCCAATAAATTAACTGGACAACTTTCCATTCATCATGTCCACGGTATGTTGTTTTTTTTTTTACTGTTACTGTATCCCAAATATATTGCATCTGCTTACAGACAAGCACTGAGCGATAATGTTCTATAAAGATGCACATTATTCTGGTAACTCTTATTGTTCTATTTGCATCATATCTATGTATCTTCTATTACCGATTTCTACTTGTGTATCACTCTAATATCAACCTCATATCTAGCTTTTTATTATCTATCTTATATCCATTTGTCTGCCTCATATCTATCTACCTTATATCTACTTGCGGACCGACTGATCTATCTCATATCTATCTATCTATCTCATATCTATCTATCTATCTATCTATCTATCTATCTATCTATCTATCTATCTATTTCTAACCTATCTCATATCTATCTATCTATCTATCTATCTATCTCATATCTATCTATCTATTTCTAACCTATCTTATATCCATTTGTCTGTCTCATATCTATCTACCTTATATCTACTTGCGGACCGACTGATCTATCTCATATCTATCTATCTATCTATCTATCTATCTATCTATCTATCTATCTATCTATCTATCATCTTTCTTTCTATCAATCTAGCTATCAATAATCTAACTTACATCCATTTGTCTGTCTCACATCTATCTATCTATCTATCTATCTATCTATCTATCTATCTATCTATCATAGATCTATTTGTAGGCCGACTGATCTATTCCATGTATATCTATTATCTATCGTGTACCTATCTGTCACATATTTATCTTTGTAGCACAAATCAATTAATTCTTCAAGCTATTTCTTCCCTATTTCATATCTATCTATCCATCCACCTATCTAAAATCTCATTTACTCATATATAATCTCCTATCTATCTTTCTATCTATCTATCCTCTTTCTATCTCATATCTATCTCTCACATCTATCCTTCTATCTATCTCAGATCTAACTGCCTCCCATCTATCTATCTATCTATCTATCTATCTATCTATCTATCTATTAATCTATCTGTCTATCCCATATCTATCTATCTATCTATCTGTCTATGCCATATCTATCTATCTATCTATCTATCTATCTATCTATCCCATATCTATCTATCTATCTATCTATCTATCAAACTAAACATCAATTTAACCCCCCATCTATCTATATATCTATTCTATTATCTATTTATTCTATGTATCTCATTTCTATTATCTATTTTTCCAGCTTTCCCCTTTCTATCTATTATCTATTCATTATCTATCTTTCCATCTATCTCATATCTAATATTTATTTTTCTATCTAATAATCTATTTATTCTTTCTATCTCATTTCTATTATCTATTTTTCCAGCTTTTCCCTTTCTATCCGGCTGTTTTCTACAATTCTGTTATCGTTATTTTTTTTATTTTTTTTATTGCAATGAGCGAGCCAAAGGAATGAGTAATTCCCACGTCCGTGTCTTACGTTGAACACTTCACTGGTGCATGTTCCATTCTCCTCACCCTCTATTAATTTCACTAGGACTTACCAAATGGAATCTAATGGCCCACCTGCTCCACACGAAGAAAAGATAGAGTGACAAACGCCAATTATATTGGCTTTCTGTTGTCACAGTGGGTATCTCTCCATCCCCCTAGGTACATAAAAATGACATGTATCTATGTACATTTGGTCTCGCTGACTCTGGAGTCATTCTGCATTCTGGAGGCATTTCCCCCCCCCACCCCCCCCACCTCCCACCACAGCCGTCTTGTCTATTACATACATGGAACCTATATTCCAGCAACATGTAGGAGGCATCTAAACCCAAAGCACCATCATTTATGGATGAGCACCCACCTGCCTGCAGATGACACCCAAGCACAGAGCTCTCCCTGTTCTGACAAAGTGCGTAAAAGTTATTTAGTATCCGTTATCATTAATAATATTTACATTAGTTTATACCATGAATGGAAAAAGGACGAGTTAACCCTGTAGCTCCCGGATGGAACCTCTATGACGGATTGCACACATTCACGTATTTCTAGCAAATTGCCTTCCTATTAAAAGAGTAACAATGTATGAAAGCACAATCCCTGTGCAAGAAGCAGAAACATAAGCCGAGGATTCTTCTTATTAATACTTAATTGCCTTTAATATTCTTTTGGATCTCTCTATTTGCATGCTAATGAATTCCCCGGTATCAGCCTCGCCATTCAATGGATGAAGCAAACCACAACCATTAACAATTAGCAATAATCCATCTCATTTAAAAAGCTTCGACGCTAATAAAAAGCGATAAGGGATTAGCTAAAACACGCTGCATTTGGTAAAATGGCAGAGCAACAGAGCAGAAATCCTATTAAAACATATTTGCAAAAGCCAAAGCATTAGCGGACGCCGAGGGGATTTTCTAAGGACAATTGAAAGCACTTAGCCCATAGTAATCCTAAATAAACAAGGGTCTTAGAGGGTGTCAGCTCATAGAAGCTGGAGGCTGGAATAATAAGGCTTAATCATTACCTGCTTGCAGGATGGAGATCCATAGTGGGAAGCCTTCAGGAATGCATGGACAAAGCCTCCAGGGTGGGAGGCAGGTAGGCAAGGTGCGCTCTGCCAGTCAGGGGCACCAGGCGCTGGTTAGGCATCCAGGGCGGTTTGGGTACCAGGAACAGGGGATGCTGCAGGAGAGCCAGTTCTTAGAAGGGGTGTGTGCACAGAACAAGCCTTCAGCTCCTCTGCATCCTCCTCACATCTGCAGACTGGGGAAGGAGGAGGTCTAAGGTTAAAGGCTGCACACACAGGACCCCTGGGCATCCCCTGCCTCTGTCACAGAGCATCCCATCAGGGATCAATAGGATGTGAGATGGAGAAATACTGCTCTCTCCACAGTGCCTTGGAGGAGGTAGGGGAGAGAGGGGAAGGTGCAGTGAGCATGCGTAGGGATTTAGCTGCACCCTTTATTATCTAGACTGCTTCTGGCTCCAGGTGCTGCACTGCAGGGGGGTTGTTACTCTGTGTTAGACAGAAGTTCAGAAAACCTACAACCATCTATCCATCTATCTATCTATCTGATATCTATCCATCTATCTATCTATCTATCTATCTATCCCCTATCTATCCATCTATCTATCTATCTATCTATCCCATATCTATCTCATATCTATCCATCTATCTATCTATCTATCTATCTATCTATCTATCTATCTATATCTATCTATCCATATCTATCTATCTATCCCATATCTATCTATCTATCCCATGTCTATCTATCTATCTATCTATCTATCTATCTATCCTTCTATCCTATATCTATCTATCTATCATCCATCTATCTGTCACAGATCATCTTTGTACTTCAAATCACTATATTTATCTATCTAATACAGTATATATCTCTCATGTCTATTTTTCAAGCAATTTCCTTCCCATCTATTTATGCATGTTAATATTCATATAGCTCAAATCTGTTATCTATGTATCTAGCTTTATCTATCTATCTATCTATCTATCTATTTATCGATCTATCATCTATCTTTATCTATTACATATATATCTAAAATATATCCCTGATATGTATTTTCTAGCTATTTCCTTCCCATCTGTCTATGTATCTAAACATCGATGATCTATTTATGTAACTCATATCTATTATCTATCTAATTTTTTAGCTCTATCTATCTATCTATCGTCTATCTACTGTATCTATTTATCTATCTGTCTGTCTATCTATTTATCTATTTATCTATCTCTCTATCTCATATCTATCTATCTATCTATCTATCTATCTATCTAATATCTATCTATCTATCTCTCTATCTATCTATCCCATATCTGTCTATCTCTCTCATATCTATCTATCTATCTATCTATCTATCTATCTATCTATCTATCTATCTATCCATCCATCCATCTACCTAATATCTGGGTATGCTGGGTCTATGTCTTGCACTGCAGGGCGATTGTTCCTCTGTCTCTCTGTTAGAGGGAAGTTTAGAAAACCTACAACGTTCGGATCTGAAAACCGACTGTCAACCATCTCCATAGACTTTAATAGAAAATCCATTTGGCAGTCCACACTGAATGGATTTGCAGCCGGATGTTTTTTTACACCGCCGGCATTCCGAAAAATTTAGAGCACGTTCATTCTTCCACCCAGTTTTCAGGCAGAAGATGTGCATTTCAATGGTTGAGGGGGCAGGCAAAGCTGCAAACCGTCCCCCAAAACCATGCAAAAGACGACAGAATACCGGCCGGATTCTTAAGACACTGACCGGTATTTTGTCACTGCCGCGTGGACGCTCCCTTAGTAGGATATGTCTTTATGTGATTGTAATGGAATATCTTGTTACATTTTATTCTTCTTATGATTTATTGTTACAATGTTTCCATGTTCACCTATTTCCTCTTCGAGGGTCTGTTATGTGCATTGTATCTCAGCCCGGAAGACCACACAGGAAGGGGGGATTGTGTCCTCCTGATGCAGTCAGCCGTTGTCTATAACATGTCTGGATTATGAAGATGCCTCTTGTGGTGACTTGGCTTTTATCATCAAGCTTTGTTTGCTGGGAGTGGGGGCAAAGAAGACTGACCCTAGGTTAATCAAGTACAGGGGGTTTCAAAAGAGGCAGCAACACATCTGGGGGGGGGGGGGGGGTAGTTGATAGTTGTAATTATCTAGAAGGATTTCAAGGATGAAGAAGTCAGGATCTGTGTTGTGACCAGAACCTTGCGCCATGAGACTGAGGAGCTGAGCTGGCACCAGCACCTCTGATGACTACTAGTAGAAGATTTGGGCTAGAGACTTTCCTGTGAACCCATATTGGAGTTAGAATCTTTCAGACTAGAAACTTATGGACTTTAGTGGAGTAAGGAGCTGAGTTGTGGCCAGAACCTTGTGCTATGAGACTGAGGAGCTGAACTGACACCAGCACCCCTGAGAACTACTACGGTAGTAGAAGATTTGGGCTAGAGACTTTCCTTTGAACCATATTGGAGTTAGAATTTTTCAGACTAGATACTTATGGTCTTTAGTTGTGTTAGGACCTGAGTTGTGGCCAGAACCGTGCTCCATGAGACTGAGGAGCTGAGCTGACACCAGCACCTCTGAGGACTACTAGTAGAAGATTTTGCCTAGAGACTTTCCCGTGAACCATATTGGAGTTAGAATGTTTCGCACTAGAAACTTATGGACTTTAGTAGAGTAAGGACCTGAGTTGTGGCCAGAACCTTGCGCCATGAGACTGAGGAGCTGAGCTGACACCAGCACCTCTGAGGACTACTAGTAGAAGATTTTGCCTAGAGACTTTCCTTTGAACCATATTGGAGTTAGAATGTTTCGCACTAGAAACTTATGGACTTTAGTAGAGTAAGGACCTGAGTTGTGGCCAGAACCTTGCGCCATGAGACTGAGGAGCTGAGCTGACACCAGCACCCCTGAGAACTACTACGGTAGTAGAAGATTTGGGCTAGAGACTTTCCCGTGAACCATATTGGAGTTAGAATGTTTCGCACTAGAAACTTATGGACTTTAGTAGAGTAAGGACCTGAGTTGTGGCCAGAACCTTGCGCCATGAGACTGAGGAGCTGAGCTGACACCAACACCTCTGAGAACTACTAGTAGAAGATTTTGCCTAGAGACTTTCCCGTGAACCATATTGGAGTTAGAATGTTTCGCACTAGAAACTTATGGACTTTAGTGGAGTAAGGAGCTGAGTTGTGGCCAGCACTTCTGAAGAAGATTCTGTGGTTGTGTAGTATGTTCTTCCTTCTAAAGCAATACATTGTGTTGGTGCTGTTCCCCCACATCTATGCTCACTCATTGTACGCATTGAATAAACCGCTTGACAGTGAAGATTAACTCCTTCCCTCTGGTAAAAGGGGAAGGTTTCGGAGGTATACCTAAGAGAAAAAACTGTAAAGGTCAGGAAAGGTGGAAGACAAGGCTTGACAGGAATAGGCAATGTCTCGTGTTGAAAGGGAATTTAAATGAATGGAAGCGTGTGCATTCGAAGGGGAATATAGATGAGATAAAAAATTGATCAATGGGTTTAAAATAACATGGGAGGTGCAGGCACGTGAGAGATGGAGGAATTGATCCTAGCATGGAGGGAATGGCATAGGAAGAGCAGAGAGGCTCATGACAGAGCTGGCAGCAAAATCAGAGGGAAAACTCTTACTGTAGTCATACACACTACTGGGTATACAGGATGGGATTGTTACTGAAGATCTGACCAAGATAGGATTTTCCAATTTTCTTAGACAGGGCTGGGACGATGTGTAGGCGAAGGTAGGCGACCACCTAGGGCGTCACTTCATCCCAGGTAAAAAAGGGGGAGCAAGGAGGCATGGAGGGGGCTGAAAATTCCTTTGGGGGGCACTATTGCCTTATTTGCCTAGGCCACCAGAATACCTTGTTCCAGTCCTGGATAAAGAGACTAAAGGTACAAGGAAGGCTTAGAGTGCAGAGAATGGGTATAGCATGGGGCAGAGAATACTCCTAGCCAAGATACAGAAACTGAAGTGGGATGTGATATAATAGAGGGATATAACAGAGCAAGATATGATAGTGTAGAATCTAGAAGTGAAAGTAAAGTGGAAAACCACAGATAGAGCAGTGGGTAGTGGAAAAGACTGGAGAAGAAGAGCGAATCAAACAACTCATTTGGTTATTTTGATTAAAAATTGATGAATCAGTAGTGACCATTAATTCTTCCAGGGGGTGGTAAACACAAAAAGATTTCTACAACTGGTATAGAGTTCAGTAGAAATCTGTATACAGTGAGCTCCCTCTAGTGGTGGCTGCAGGCAGAAATAGTTGTGTCATTTACAGCGGATCTGTCATCAGACTATAGATAGGTAAAGTCAGTATAGTAGGGGACAGGTTTGCTCTCCTGAGGAAAGATCTTTTCTATTATGTAAGAATGGCATGGTATAAGGAAAATGTTTCTCTCCCACGTAAGGACAGTATAGCATGGGGACAGGTCTCTCCTATGTAAGGACAGTATAGTATGGGGGCAGGTCCGCTCTCCTATGAAAGGACAGTGTAGAATGGGGACAGGTCTCTCCTATGTAAGGACAGTATAGAATGGGGACAGGTCTCTCCTATGTAAGGGCAGTATAGAATGGGGACAGATCTCTCCTATGTAAGGACAGTATAGTATGGGGGCAGGTCCGCTCTCCTATGAAAGGACAGTATAGCACGGGGACAGGTCTCTCCAATGTAAGGACAGTATAGCATGGGGACAGGTCTCTCCTATGTAAGGACAGTATAGTATGGGGGCAGGTCCGCTCTCCTATGAAAGGACAGTGTAGAATGGGGACAGGTCTCTCCTATGTAAGGGCAGTATAGAATGGGGACAGGTCTCTCCTATGTAAGGGCAGTGTAGAATGGGGACAGGTCTCTCCTATGTAAGGGCAGTGTAGAATGGGGACAGGTCTCTCCTATGTAAGGGCAGTATGAGGATAGCATAAAATTTGGAGAGGATAAAATGGCAACAGGATTCTTGGCATTCGGAACAGCATGGAAAAAAATGTGCTGCACCTGAAGGTCAGATTTGTCCATCCATGGATAGGTTATAATTGTTTGACTGCTGTTTCACTAGACTGTGAAACATTCAAAGTCTTTTGGACTAGTGGAACCAGCCATCAGTGCCGCCCCCCAGCAATTATACATTTACCACCTGTCCTGCTGGTAGATAATACATGTATATTGTGGAAAAATCCTTTTAGCTTGTTTCTTGGGGTTGATTGGGGGAGTTAATTCTTGGGGCCCAACAATGGAGTAGATTCACTGATCCCATAGTGGAGTAGATTCTCAGGGCCTACCGAAAGAGTTGATTCTTGGGGCACACCAGTGGAGATGATTCTTGGGACACTCCAGTTCAGTTGATTCTTGGTGTCCACCAGTAGAATTGATTCTTGGGACCCACCAATGGAGTTTATTATTAGGACCACCTGTGGATTTGATTTTTGGGGCCCACCAGTGGAGTTGATTCCTGGTGTCCACCAATTGAGGTGATTCTTGGGGCCCACTAGTGGACTTGATTCTTGGGACCCACCAATGGAGTTGATTCTTGGGGCCACCTGTGGATTTGATTTTTGGGGCCCACCAGTGGAGTTGATACTTGGGGCCCACTAGTGGAATTGATACTTGGGACCCACCAATGGAGTTGATTCTTGGGGCCCACCAATGGAGTTGATTATTAGGACCACCTGTGGATTTGATTTTTGGGACCCACCAGTGGAGTTGATTCCAGGGGCCCACCAGTGGAAATGATTCTTGGGGCCTGTCAGTGGGGCTGATTCTTGGGGCCCACCAGTGGAGATGATTCATGGGGCCCACTAGTAGAGTTGATTCTTGAGGCCCACCAATAGAGTTGATTCTTGGGCCCACCAGTGGAGCTGACTCTTGGGACCCACCAGTGGAATCGTTTCTTGGGGTTCACCAGTGGAGTTGACTCTTGGGGCCACCAGCGGGGTTGATTTATGCAGTTGACTGCACACGATTCTTGCTTTCTGTCTCTCTTCTCTGCTTTTCTGCCTGAAAAGCATCTTCAGGCCTGCAGATTTCAGGGGCCCACCATGACCACCCTGGTCTTCTGTGGGCTAGTCCAAGCCTGCTATGACCACTCTAATGCTGATGTTTTCTCATGAATTGAATGACTATAGACTTGATTTTATACATCTAGTAATTAGTCATGATATGGGTGAAGTAGTTTAACCCACCTATTAGTACTGTCCACAGATCTATGGCCATTTATGATATGATTGAATATGTGCAATGCATTTATGAACCTTATAAGAGCCACTGTGACTGATGATTAGGAGAGCACTAAAGAGACAGGGGAAGGAGATCAGAAAAGATGAAAAGAGAGATTAAGTTTCTACGGAGGAGTCACTAAAGGACATGGAGAAGGAAGGTGGCGAAACAGATAAAGACAAGTTCAAGAGTTACCACTCAGAAAAGACTGTAATACTAGCAATTAAGAAGAGAGACATCAGTAAGAGATAATAGATGGAGATGAAGGTCAGAGGTGTGCAAAAAAGGAAAGAATAATGAAGCCGTTTAGGGAAGAAAGGATTAGACTCTGGCTTGAAGCAGAACCATAAAGTAAAGTTATAGTGAACTATGTTCCAAAACCTCGACTATTTGTTCCCTACATTAAAATTAGAACTCACTTGGGAAAATCTTCCTGAAAAGATACAAAAACCTTTATTGTATGATATCTGTACATTGCTTATATACATTTCATAAGACACTAAGCAGAAATGTGAACAAGCCAGTTACTAAGAGAACTGAAATGTGGTTCTAGGGTCTGAATAGACGTTAAGTGTTCCTCCGTCCCTGCTTTTTTAACATACAGTATGGTGCTAAGGCTGGAGGAACATAAAAATAAGTACTTACCTCTGAACTTCTGGCCTTCTCCAGCGGTCTTCTGTTGTCTGCCCACTTCGGATGAACCGAAAGTCACAACTTCAGTCACTGGGTAGTCATATGAGAGCAGGTTCAGACTGCGGTGTCTGGGGTCCTTCTAGTTGAGTTAATTCTTGGAGCCCACCAGTGGTGTTGATTCTTGGGGCCAACATTGGAGTTGATTCTTGGGGCCTACCAGTGGAGTGGATTCTTGTGTCCACTAGTGGAGTGGATTCTTGGGGCCACCAGTGGAGTTATCCTTGGGACCCACCAGTGGAGTTGATGCTTGGGACCACCATTGCAGTTTATTCTTGGGGCCCACTAGTGGAGTTGATTCTTAGAGCCCACTAGTGAAGTTGATTCTTAGGGACCACCAATGGAGTTGTTTCTTGGAGCCCAAATGCGGAATTGATTTTTGATGCCCTACATTAGAGTTGATTCTTGGGTCCCACCAGTGGAGTTGATTCTTGGGGCCACCAGTGGAGTTGATTATTGAGGTTCACCAGTGGAGTTGACTTTTAGGGACAACCACTGGAGTTGATTATTGTGACCCACCCGGGGAGTTGTTTCTTGGGGCCCATGAGGGGAAATGGATTGTTGGGTCAGGTGGAGTTGTTCCTGGGGCCCCCAGTGGATTTGATTTTGGGCCCCAAACCAATGGAGTTGTTCCTGGGGCCCATGAGTGGAGTTTTTTCCCCCCTTTGGGGGGGTTTTCCATGGAGTGGAGTGGGCTTCGGGGGGCCCACCAGTGGAGATTACTAGGGCTTGCAAATGGAGTTATTTCTTGGGGCCCACCAGTGGAGTTGATTCTTGGGGCCCACCCTACAACTCCTGTATATTATGACTGTGCATTTTTCTTGCTTTTTTTCCTCCTTTTCTCCCTTTTCCCCCTGAAAAGCACCCCCGGCTTAAATACTTTTTGGGGGGACCCACCCCCCGGGAGCCCACTCCCCCAGGGCCCCCAGGTTTTCCCTTGCTCCCACATGGGTTTTTTCGAATCTGAATAAACACTATGGGACATAAAAACCCAAGAAAAAGGGTTTAAACGGATTTTGTCGTGTGATGCGGGGCCAACCAGTGACTGTATCTGTTTCACAGAAGACCGGCGGGGAAAACCAGGAGATACATTACTGGAAAGGAAGTTCAGGGGTGAGTATTGTTATTTTTATTTTCCCCAGTCCCAGCATCATACTACACATTAAAAAAGGG
This sequence comes from Phyllomedusa bahiana, assembly GCA_025379985.1. Classification (NCBI taxonomy): domain Eukaryota; kingdom Metazoa; phylum Chordata; class Amphibia; order Anura; family Hylidae; genus Phyllomedusa; species Phyllomedusa bahiana. Next base: position 36,665 of record JAODAL010020763.1, read on the forward strand.
GAGATGGAGGACTCCTTAAAGGCAACGCTCCCTAGACGTGATATCTTGTAGCATCACCATACAATGCTCAAATAATACTGTCCACATAGCTCTCCATATATTGCTGTAATAACACCTTTACACGGTGCACAACTAATGCCATCAAGCAGTGATTAAATAAAATCTCCATTGTGTATAAATTCAGTCAATTAGGTTTTATTGAAACATTTCCATTTACTGTACCTAATCCCCAAACCTTTTTTTTTTTCCCATTTTTCGAGTTTAAGATAGGATGAAGGGTAAAGTTTATAGAGGTTTACATAAACAGGTCCCTATTGTGCAAGACATGAATAGTACCCCCAAATGGGGTTAAAAAAATTTCCCCTTAAGGGGAAACAAAAGGGGCCCCCCTTGGGAAGAAAATTCCTTTGGCAAATTTCAGCTAATTTCAGAGCCCTTTTCCGGGAAAAATAAACGGACTTTGGGCCTTTCAACTTTTCTTTTTATGAACTCCATAAGCTCTCCCACTGGGACGGGTTAGCAAGGTTTTTAAAGGGGGCAGACACATGATTTGCAGTGGAAAAAATATCAGGGGCCCAAAAACATGGGGGAGAAAAATTTCCATTTAATCTTTTCTTGGTTTTTAAATTTAAGTAAAACTAAGTATAAATTTTGCCCCCAGTAAATTATTTTGGAAAGGTTGTTAAAATTGGGGGGGGTGCTCAAAGGAGTTTTTAATGTTTCCAGAAAAACGTTTTCTTTTTTTCTTAAAGGGAACTTTTCAATTTTTTTTGCCCCCCTGCTGGAGGGGCAAGGTAGAATGGGGACCTGTTTTTCCACCCTTTGTTCCCCTTTTTGAAGAGCCCTTAGTTTTGGGGTTTTTAAATGTAAATCTGCATTTCAGCCAAAGATTTTTCATTCGAAGAGTCCTTCAAATGTCTTTTTTTTTAAACCCGCCCCCACCTGAGGCTGCCCCGCCCACTTTTACTAACCTGACAAACCTATTCTTTAAATAGGTAGAAACGTGAAAAAACTGTATGGGCGGGCTACCCTTTGGGTTTTGGGTGGAGCAACCCTACTCATGAAAAAAGGATTTGGGGGGTAAATGTCTAAAACTGCTGCATTTACAAAATAAGGGGACAGTGCTGGAAACAGAGGTCTCACTGGTTGTGCGCCTCGAAGGGGGGGGATAACTTAGTGAAGGTTCCCTTTAAGCTCATGGTTGCGTTAATTCCCAAAGAAAAAGAAAGCTTGATGGTTACAGTTGACATTATAAGGCATGGTAAGCGTGATGGTGATAGTTCACATTACAAGGAACAAAAGGGCCCCTTTTCAGGCTTATTTGGACGGATTGGAGCCCTACTGCCGCCGTTTTCGCCCCAGGGGCTCCCAAAATCCGCCCAGTAACTCGGTAACCCCATTATCATAGAAACTATGGGTTTCCCTCCTCCTCCCACTGGGAATCCCCGGGGAGGAGAAAGTGACATGCACATTATTTCGGCGTACGCCCCTAATAAGCATTGTCTATGGGGCCGGGGGCAGCTCCCCCCCCCCGGCCCCCGCCCCACCCCCGGCCCCCCCCATTTACAAGCCGTATTTGGGGGGGGATCCGTCCGCCCAAAAACGGGTTGAATAAGCCCGGGGGTTTAATTTGGCCCAATTGGTTTACAGTTCATTTTACAAAGTTCAGGAAGCGTGATAAATATAGTTCACATTACAAAGCACATGGAGCTTGATGGTTACAGTTACATTAAAAAAGAAATGTTTTAAAAATTAAAAAAAGTAAGCTTGATGGCTGCAATACACTGAAGGTGAGCCTATTATATTTGGTGGTTGTTATTTGCTCCTGGTGGTGCTGGGGACTCGTTGTTTAGAACAAACTTTAGCGTCCCCTTTTCTAACAAATTGTAAACCCCGACAGGCCTTTATCCACCCCTTTTTTTCAGGTACTGTTGCCTTTTACACGACCCTGCAACTTGAAGTAGGCAAATCTACAATATCACATGTACAACCATTATGGCAGGGGTTCCCATGGGTTTCCCTTTGGCCCAGGCCTGAAGCCTTTTATAGTAAATTTCAGTAAAAAAGTTTAGTTGAAATTTAAAATTATCCATGTATATGGGTTAGGGGTTATTGGGAGCCCCAAAAAGTCACCAAATAAAGCTTTTGGGGTGGGAAAGTTTCAGCCAGAATACCAAACTCCCTAACTATTGGAGGGAGGAAAAATGCTATCTAATTTAAAAGCATCTGTACAGTACAGGAGTGAGCAAAAAAGGCGTTCACAAGGAAAAAAACAGTGAAATATTATAAAAGGTATTGATTTTTTAGCGCCATGGATCCCTTCACCTCGTATGATGTTTTTGACACTTCCTGTGTCTGCATGTTAATTTGGGCCCCCAAAAGGCAAAAGGGGGATTGGATGGCCCCAAAAGTGCAGAAAGGTGTTGGTGGCCCCCAAAAATGAAAAGTGATTGGTGGCCGCCAAAAGTGCAGAAAGGGATTGGACGGGGCCCCCCAAAAGTGAAAAAGGTGATTGGATGGCGGACAAGTGAGAAGGTGTTGGGTGGTGCCCAAAAATGCAGAAAGGTGATTTGGTGGGGAAAAAAATTTCAAAAGGTGATTGGAAAGGGGGGCCAAAGTGCAGAAAAAGGGGATTGGATGGCGCAAAAATGCAGAGAAGGTGATTGGATGGCGCGCAAAATGCGAAAGTGATTGGATGGCGGCAAAAGTGCAGAAAGGTGATTGGTGGACGCCAAAAGGCTAGAAAGTGATTGGGACGGCGCGCCAAAAGTGCAATAAAGTTGATTGATGGTCGGCACAAGTCAGAAGGGTTTTAATTCTGAGTGGTGCAAAATGCAAAAGGTGAGTTTGATGGCGGCAAAAATTCAAGAAGGTGAGGACGGCCCCCCAAAATGCAAAAAGGTATTGGAGGCGGCAAAAGGCGAAACCGCTAAAAAAAAAAAAATGAAAAGGGCGCGTCGAACAGAACAGAATTTTACTCAAAGAACAGAAAAATGTTTTTTTTAATTTCGATCAAAAAAATCGAGATGTTCTTAACTTTTCTAGAACAGTTTGATCAACACTATTTAATAGCATTAGTCCCTTATGTTGCAGGACTAAACTATCCAAGGCACAGGGCAGACAACCTCCTGGTCGCTATTCCTTTTTTCAGAGGCTGGTCCAGGCTTTTTATTTTCAAAGGGCTCACCATGCTTTGCTGTCTTTAAAACTCCTCTTTAGGACATGAACCACTTATCGAGAAGTTGTAGTCACACCATTGCAGCCGGCTGTAATCTACCCCCTTGTGGTATTAAATTCTGCGGCATCTAGGTGTTTGATAGAGGAAGGGGGCTTCCTGTGTCAGCCTTGGGCACCCTTGCGACATGGTCGCAGGGTGCCTATGGTTGCCAAATAATGTCCTCCAGGCTCCATTTTAAAAAAAAGCCTATAGGTAAAATATAGTATCATAGATACTTTTCAAGCCGTTGCATAGTCTAGTCCCAATTTTGGGGGCTTTTTCCCTGAGAAGACAGGAATGGATTATTACCTCTAGGGCTCAGTAGTTACAGATGCTGCTGGGTCCCATCAGACTCAGATCAGCTCTGCAGTCAGTACAAGGGGTTGTTTCCCCCCATAATATATCAGCCCCAGTTACAGGGGAAGTCAGAAAAAAAGTTTATGTAAAAATGTCCCCCAAAGGTCTTTTTCTGATCCTATAGAGGCACAATAAGTAAAATAAAACCCTTAATTCCCCAATTTAAAAAACTTATTAGGAGGGAAAAAATGCACACAATCAGTATGGCCACGTCCACAATGATCCAATCCATAAAATTATTATGTTGTTTAACCCTTACAATGGACACCACAAAAAATAAAAAAATAAATGAAAAAATATTTTTTTAACTCATCTAACCTCAAAAAAAAAGGGAATGAGAAATTATAAAAAAAAAAAATCTGATGTGTCTCAACCAGTGAATATGTAACCTTATTTTGCCCTCACGCAGCTCTATCGTCAGAAAGTAAAAAAAGTTTTGACAAGATTTTTTTAATTGGCACTTATGATTTCTGGGTGCAAGGAGGAGCCTGTAAAAAAGAGGTGTGGCCTGAAACAGAGTGGTGCGGTTTGTAGAAAGGAACAGCAAACTCAGCGACAACCCCAGGAGGCAAACGTTTTAACTACACCACTGGTCACCAGACCTTGGTGAATGGGTCTCCTTAGATTGTAAGCCCTTGAATACTGCCACTAATGCTTGGCCCTCGGCTCCCGGGGGCTCCCCATTTTTAGAAGTTCTTGAAAAACATGGTTTCCCCTAGATTGAAAATCCTTTATACTGCCCCTAATTTTTTAGCCCTTCTGCTTTCCCGGTTCTCCCCGTTTTTAGGAAGCTTTTGACAAACATGGTTTTCCAAATTGTAAGTCCTTGTTTCTGTCCTAATTTTTGCCCTCAGTAAGGGGTTTTCCTGCTTCAGGAAGCTTCTTGACAGAACAGGGTTTTCCCTTTGATTTTAAGCCTTGATTACTGCCCATGCTTGGCCCTCACCGGGGTTTTCCCAGTTTTCAGGGAAACTTCTTGCAGAACTTTGGGTTTCTTGATTTTTAAGTCCTTGATTTGCTCCCCCAATCTTGGCCCTCACTCCCGGGGTTCTCCCATTTTTTAGGGAAACTTCTTGCGAAAAAGGTTTCCTTTGATGTAAGCCTTGATTCGTCCTCAATCTTGGCCTCAGCTCCGGGTTTTTCCCAGTTTTTTAGGAAGCTTTTGAAAAACATGGGTTTTCTTAGTTGTAAGTCCTTATTACTGCCCCCAATGCTTGGCCCCCGCCCGGTTCCCCCTTTTTTAGGAAGTTCTTGACAGAAATGGGTTTTCCTTAGATTGTAAGTCCTTGATTACTGCCCCTAATTCTTAGCTCTCTGCTCCAGGTTCTCCCAGTTTTCAGGAAGCTTCTGGACAGAACATGGGTTTCCTAAGATTCTAAGTCCTTGATTACTGTCCTCAATGCTTGGCCCTCGCTTTCCGGGTTTCTCCCGTTTTCCCGGAAGCTTCTTGACAGAACTGGGTTTCCTTAGATTGTAAGTCCTTGATTACTGCCCCCAATGCTTGGCCCTCAGCTCCGGGTTCTCCCAGTTTTCAGGAATCTTCTTGACAGAACATAGGTTTCCTTAGTTGTAAGTCCTTGATTACTGTCCCCAATGCTTGGCCCTCAGCTCCGGGTTCTGGCAGTTTTCAGGAAGCTTCTTGACAGAACATGGGTTTTCTTAGATTGTAAGTCCTTGATTACTGTCCTCAATGCTTGGCCCTCAGCTCCGGGTTCTCCCAGTTTTCAGGAAGCTTCTTGACAGAACATGGGTTTCCTTAGATTGTAAGTCCTTGATTACTGCCCCCAATGCTTGGCCCTCAGCTCCGGGTTCTCCCAGTTTTCAGGAAGCTTCTTGACAGAACATAGGTTTCCTTAGTTGTAAGTCCTTGATGACTGTCCCCAATGCTTGGCCCTCAGCTCCAGGTTCTCCCCGTTTTAAGGAAGCTTCTTGACAGAACATGGGTTTCCTTAGATTGAAAGTCCTTGATTAATGCCCCCAATGCTTGGCCCTCAGCTCCAGGTTCTCCCAGTTTTCAGGAAGCTTCTTGACAGAACATGGGTTTCCTTAGATTGTAAGTCCTTGATTACTGTCCTCAATGTTTGTTCCTCAGCTCCAGGTTCTCCAAGTTTTCAGGAAGCTTCTTGACAGAAGTTGGGTTTCCTTAGATTGTATGTCCTTGATTACTGCCCCCAATGCTTGGCCCTCAGCTCCGGGTTCTCCAGTTTTTTAGGAAGCCTTCTTTACCCGAACGGTTTTCCTTAGTTGTAAGTCCTTGATTACTGTCCTCAATGCTTGGCCCTCAGCTCCGGGTTCTCCTAGCTTTCAGGAAGCTTTTTGACAGAACATGGGTTTCCTTAGATTGTAAGTCCTTGATTACTGTCCTCAATGCTTGGCCCTCAGCTCCGGGTTCTTCCAGTTTTCAGGAAGCTTTTTGACAGAATATGGGTTTCCTTAGTTTTTAATCCTTGATTATTGCCCCAATTCTTGGCCCTCCCAGGTTCTCCCGTTTTCAGAAGCTCTTTACAGAACTGGGTTTCCTTAGATTTAATCCTTATTACTGCCCCAAAGCTTGGCCCTCACTCGGTTCTCCCATTTTTTAGGGGAAACTTCTTGACAGACTGGGGGTTTTCCTTTGTTGTAATCCTTATTACTGCCCAATGCTTGGCCCTCAGCTCGGGTTCCCAGTTTCAGGAAGGTTTTGGGCAGAACATGGGGTTTCCTTAGTTGTAAGTCCTTTATTTCTGTCCTCAATGCTTGGCCCTCCCCGGGGTTTTCCCCCGTTTTCAGGAAGCTTTTTGAAGAAATGGGGGTTCCTTAGATTGTAAGCCTTTATTTCTGCCCCCCTTGCCCTCGTCCGGGTTTTTTTCCCCTTTTCAGGGAAACTTTTTGGGGCAAAAGGGGGTTTCCTTTGATTTTAAGTCCTTGATTTCGCCCAATGCTTGGCCTCAGCTCCCGGTTTCCCCGTTTCAGGAAGCTTCTTGACAGAACTGGGTTTTTCCTTAGATTTAATCCCTTATTATGCCCCCCAAAGCTTGGCCCTCAGCTCCGGGTTCTCCCCCTTTTAAAAAAGCTTCTTAAGAAAAATGGGGTTTCCCTTTGTTTTAAAGTCCTTGTAAAGCCCCCAATGCTTGGGCCCCCAGCCCAGGGTTTTTCCATTTCAGGAAGCTCTTGACAGAACATGGTTTTTTTAGATTGTAAATCCTTGTTACTGTCCCTCAATGTGGGCCCCCACCGGGTTCTCCCCCGTTTTCAGGAAGCTTTTTGACAGAATTGGGTTTTCCCTTAATTGTAAGTCCCTTGATTATGCCCCCAATGCTTGGCCCTCACTCCGGGTTCCCCAGTTTTTAGGAAGCTTCGGGCAGAACAAAGGTTTCCCTTTGTTGTAAGTCCTTGATTACTGTCCTTAATGCTTTCCCCTCGGCTCACCCCGGGTTTCCCAGTTTTCAGGAAGCTTCTTTACAGAACATGGGTTTTTTCCTTAGATTGAAGTCCTTGATTATTTTCCCAAAGCTTGGCCCCCAGCTTCCGGGTTCTCCCCCTTTTCAGGAAACTTCTTGACAGAACTGGGGTTTCCTTAGATTTTAATCCTTGATTAAATTTCCCCAATGCTTTGGCCCCCCAGCTCCGGTTTTTCCCAAATTTTCAGGAAGCTCTTGACGAACGGGTTTTCCTTAGATTTTAAGTCCTTGATTACTGCCCAATGTTGCCCCCCGTCCGGGTTTCCCAAATTTTCAGGAAACTTTTTGACAGAACATGGGGGTTTCCCTTAGTTGTAAATCGCCTTTATTATTTTTTCCTTCCCCCCAAAGCTTGGGCCCTCACTCCGTTTCCCCCTTTAGGAAGCTTTTAAAAGAACATGGGTTTCCTTGATTGTAATCCTTGATTACTGTCCTCAATGCTTGCCTCACTCGGTTCTCCAGTTTTCAGGAAACTTTTTGACAGAACATGGGTTTTTTTTTTGATTTAATCCCTTTATTACTGCCCCCCAAAACTTGGCCCTCCTCCGGTTCTCCCCCGTTTTCGAAGCTTTTGACCCAAACATGGGTTTCCTTAGATTGTAAGTCCTTATTATGTCCCTCAATGCTTTCCCTCACTCCGGGGGGTTTTCCCCGTTTTTTAGGGAAACTTCTTACAGAAAAAAGGTTTCCTTAGATTGTAAGCCTTTTAAAAACTGCCCCCAGTTTGCCCCCGCTCCGGGTTTCCCAAAATTTTCAGGAAGCTTTTTGGGCAGAACATGGTTTCCTAGTTTGAATTTTTGATTCTGTTCCCCCAAAATTTTCCCCCAAACCCCCAGGTTTCCGTTTTTAGGAACTTCTTGAAAACATGGGTTTCCTTTAAATTTTTAGTCTTTTTTATGCCCCCCAAAGCTTGGCCCCAGCCCGGGTTCTCCCATTTTTCAGGAAGCTTCTTGACAAAAACGGGTTTTCCCTTAGTTGTAAGTCCTGATTACTGCCCAATGCTTGGCCCTCAGCTCCGGGTTTTTTCCAGTTTCGGGAAACTTCTGGGGCGAACTGGTTTCCTTAGATTAAGTCCTTTATTACTGTCCTCAATGCTTGGCCCCCACTCCTGTTTTCCCCAGTTTTTAGGAACTTCTTGACGAAAGGGTTTTTTTTAATTGTAAGTCCTTATTATTTTCCTCAAAGCTTGGCCCTCGCTCCCGGGGTTTTCCGTTTTTTAGGAACTTCTTGGAACATGGTTTTTCCTTTGATTGTAAATTTTTTGATTATGCCCCAATTTCTGGCCCTCAGCTTTTTGATTCTCCCAGTTTCAGGAAGCTCTTGACAGAACTTGGTTTTCCCTTGATTTAAGTCCTTTTATTACGCCCCCAATTTTGGCCTCAGCTCCGGGGTTTTCCCAAGTTTTTAGGAAGCTTCTGACAGAACAGGGTTTCCCTTAATTTTTAAGTCCTTGAAATGTCCTCAATTTTGTTCGCCCCCGGGTTTTCCCCCCGTTTTTTTCAGGAAGCTTCTTGACAAACGGTTTTCCCTTTGATTGTAAGTCTTTTGTTACTGCCCCCCAACTTGGCCTCAGTCGGGTTCTCCAGTTTTCAGGAAGCTTCTGACAGAACAGGGTTTCCCTTTGATTGTAAGTCCTTGATTTCTGCCCCCAAAGCTTGGGCCCACTCCAGTTTCCCCAGTTTTCAGAGTTCTTGACAGAACATGGGTTTCCTTTTAATTGTTAATCCCTTTATTAATGCCCCAAGCTTGGGCCCTAGTTTCCGGGGTTCTCCCCGTTTTCAGGGGGGCTTTTTAAAAAGAACATTTTCCTTTAGTTGTAAGTCCTTGAATCTGCCCCCAAATTTTTGGCCTCAGCCGGGTTCTCCCAGTTTCAGGGGAAACTTCGAAAACAAAGGGTTTCCTTAGATTGTAATTTCCCCTTTATTACGCCCTTTTAAAGTTTGGGCCCCAGCTCCAAGGTTCCCATTTTCAGGAAGCTTTCTTGACAGAACATGGGTTTCCTGATTGAATCTTGTTACTGCCCCCAAGCTTGGCCCCCACTCCGGGGTTTCCCCGTTTTTTGGGAAAAATTCTTTGACGAAAAATGGTTTCCTTTGTTGGTCCTTTTATTACTGTCCTCAATGTTTTTTCCTCAGCTCCGGGGTTTTCCAAAATTTCAAAGTTTTTGAAGAAACTGGTTTCCTTTGATTGTAATCCTTTATTAAGCCCCCCAAAGCTTGGCCCCCACCCCCCGGGGTTTTCCCCGTTTTTTTAGGAAGCTTCTTGACAAACATGGGTTTTCTTAGATTGTAAGTCCCTTTATTAATTCCTCAATGTTGGTTTCCCAGCTTTCCGGGTTTCCAAATTTTTTAGGAACTTCTTACAAACATGGGGTTTCCTTGATTTTAAGTCTTGATTACTGCCCCAATCTTGGCCCTCATCGGGGGCTCCCGTTTTCAGGAAACTCTTTAAGAACTGGGTTTTCTTAGATTGAAGTCCTTGATTACTGCCCCCCAAATTTTGGCCCAGCTCCGGTTCTCCCATTTTCAGAAGCTTTTCTGACAGAACAGGGTTTCCTTAGATTGTAAATCCTTGATTAATGTCCCCAATGCTTGGCCCTCAGCTCCCGGGGTTTTCCCCGTTTTCAGGAAGCCTTTTTAAGAACTGGGTTTTTCCCTTTGATTGTAAGCCCTTGATTACTGCCCCAATTTTGCCCAAGCTCGGGTTTCTCCAAGTTTTTGGAAACTTTTTGGGCAGAAAATGGGTTTTCCCTTTGATTTTAAGTCCTTTTTTACTGTCCTCAATGTTGGCCCCCCTCCGGGGTTCTCCCATTTTTCAGGGAAACTTCCCCTTGACAGAACATGGGGTTTTTTCCTTTTGATTTGTTTTTAAATTTTTGTTACTGCCCCCAAATGCTTGGGCCCTCAGTTCCGGGGTTTTCCCCATTTTTTAGGAAGCTTTTACAGAACATATTTCCTTTTGTTTTAAGTCCTTGTACTGCCCCCTTTCTGGGGCCCCCAGCTCCGGGTTCTCCAGTTTCAGGGAAACTTTGGGGGCAGAACATGGGTTTTTTAGATTTTAAGTCCCCTTTATTACTTCCCCCAAAGCTTTCCTCAGCTCCGGGTTTTCCCGTTTTCAGGGGAAATTTTTTTGACGAAAGGTTTTTTTTTTGATTTAAGTCCTTTATTATGCCCCAAGCTTGGCCCCCTCCCGGTTCTCCCCCAGTTTTCAGGAAGCTTCTTGACAGAAAATTGGGTTTCCTTAGATTTTAATCCTTGATTTTTGTCCTCTGTTGGGCCTACTCGGGTTCTCCCCGTTTTCAGGAAACTTCTTTTACAGAACTGGTTTCCTTAGATTTTAAATCCTTGATTAACCCCCCCTTCTTGGCCCTCAGCTCCAGGTTCTCCCCGTTTTAGGAACTTCTTTTCAGAAATGGTTTCCTTAGATTGTAAGTCCCCGATTACTGTCCAATGTTTTTCCCAGCTCCGGTTCTCCAAGTTTTAAAAGGAAGCTTTCTTGACAGAACTTGGGCCTTAATTTTAAGTCCTTGATTACTGTACTCAAAGCTTGGCCCCCAGCTCCGGGGTTTTCCCAGTTTTCGGAAGCTCTTGACAGAACATGGGTTTTCCCTTTGATTGTAAGCCTTTTTTACTGCCCCCAATGCTTGGCCCTCAGCTCCGGGTTTTTCCCCTTTTTCCAGGAACTTTTTGACGAAAAGGTTCCTTAGTTTTAATCCTTGATTATGTCCCCAAAGCTTGGGCCCTCAGCTCCGGGGTTTTCCCCGTTTTTTAGGAAGCTTTTTACAAAATGGGTTTTCCCTTAGTTGTAAGTCCTTTTTTACTGCCCCCATGTTGGTTCAGTCCCCGGGTTTCCAGTTTTCAGAACTTCTTACAGAACATGGGGTTTCCTAGATTGAAGTCCTTGATTATGTCCTCAATGTTGGCCCTCCCCGTTCTCCCCTTTCAGGAAACTTCTTTTAAAACTGGGGTTTTCCTTGATTGAAACTTATTACTTCCCAAAACTTTTTCCTCAGCTCCGGGTTCTTCCAGTTTCAGGAACTTTTTGACAAAAATTTGGGGTTTTCCTTTGTTTTTAATCCTTGATTACGTCCCAATGCTTTTGGGCCCTCAGCTCCGGGGCTTTTTGGTTTTTTAGGGAAACTTTTTACAAACATGTAAAAATTGTAAGTCCTTGATTAAGTCCTCAAGTTTGTTCCTCACTCCGGGTTCTCCGTTTTTAGGAATTCTTGACAGAAATTTTTTCCCTTTGATGTAAGTCCTTGAAAATTCTGCCCCAAAGCTTGGCCCCCGCCCGGGGTTTTCCCCTTTTTGGAAGCTTCTTACAGAAAAGGGTTTTCCTTTATTGTAATCTTTGGGGTTTGCCCCCAATTTTTGGCCCAACCCCTTTTTTTCTCCCCCTTTTTTTTAGGAAGCTTCTTTACAGAACTTTGGTTTCCTTAGAAATTAATCCTTGATTACTGCCCCAATCTTGGCCTCAGCTCCGGGGTTTTCCCAAAATTTTTAGGGAAACCAAATGACAGAACAGGGGTTTTTCCTTTAATGTAAGTCCTTGATTACTGCCTCAAAGTTGGCCCTCAGCTCCAGGGGGTTTCCCCGTTTTTTAGAAGCTTTTTGACAGAAATGGGGGTTTTCCTTAGATTTAAATCCTTTATTACTTTCCCCAAAGCTTGGCCCTAGTTTCCGGGTTTTCCATTTTTTTAGGAAACTTTTTACAAACTTTTTTGATTGTAAGTCCTTGATTCTGCCCCCCCTTTTTTTTGGCCCCTATCTCCGGGGTTTTCCCGTTTTCGAAGGCTCTTGAAAAAAGGGGTTTCCTTAATTGTAATTCCTTATTACTTGCCAATGTTTTGGGCCCCCAACTCCGGTTTCCCATTTTTCAGGAACTTCTTGACAGAACAGGGTTTTTCCTTTGATTGTAGTCCCTTTATTACTGCCCCATTTTGGGCCCCCAGTCCAGGTTTCTCCCAGTTTTTCAGGGGCTTTTACAAACTGGGTTTCCCTTTGATTGTAAGTCCTTGATTACTGTCCTCAATGATTGGCCCTCGGCTCCAAGTTCTCCCAGTTCTCAGGAAGCTTCTTGACAGAACTTGGGTTTCCTTCGATTGTAAGTCCTTGATTACTGTCCTCAATGCTTGGTCCTCAGCTCCGGGTTCTTCCAGTTTTCAGGAATCTTCTTGACAGAACATGGGTTTTCTTAGATTGTAAGTCCTTGATTACTGTCCTCAATGCTTGGTCCTCAGCTCCGGGTTCTTCCAGTTTTCAGGAATCTTCTTGACAGAACATAGGTTTCCTTAGATTGTAAGTCCTTGATTACTGTCCTCAATGCTTGGTCCTCAGCTCCTGGTTCTTTCAGTTTTCAGGAAGCTTCTTTACATAACATGTAAGATTGTAAGTCCTTGATTACTGTCCTCAATGTTTGTTCCTCAGCTCCGGGTTCTCCCAGTTTTTAGGAAGCTTCTTGACAGAACATGGGTTTCCTTAGATTGTAAGTCCTTGATTACTGTCCTCAATGCTTGGCCCTCGGCTCCGGGTTCTCCCAGTTTTCAGGAAGCTTCTTGACAGAACATAGGTTTCCTTAGATTGTAAGTCTTTGATTACTGCCCCTAATTCTTGGCCCTCAGCTCTTGATTCTCCCAGTTTTCAGGAAGCTTCTTGACAGAACTTGGGTTTCCTTAGATTGTAAGTCCTTGATTACTGCCCCCAATATTTGGCCCTCAGCTCCGGGTTCTCCAAGTTTTCAGGAAGCTTCATGACAGAACAGGGGTTTCCTTAGATTGTAAGTCCTTGATTACTGTCCTCAATGCTTGGTCCTCAGCTCCAGGTTCTCCCAGTTTTCAGGAAGCTTCTTGACAGAACATGGGTTTCCTTAGATTGTAAATCCTTGATTACTGCCCCAATGCTTGGCCCTCAGTTCCGGGTTCTCCCAGTTTTCAGGAAGCTTATTAACAGAAAAAAACATTAATTAGATTGTGAGTCCGTGATATATGCCCCTAATTCTTGGTCCTCAGCTCCAGGTTCTCCCAGTTTTCAGGAAGCTTCTTGACAGAACATGGGTTTCCTTAGATTGTAAGTCCTTGATTACTGTCCTCAATGCTTGGCCCTCAGCTCCAGGTTCTCCCAGTTTTCAGGAAGCTTCTTAACAGAACATGGCTTTCCTTAGATTGTAAGTCCTTGATTACTTCCTCTAATTCTTGGCCCTCAGCTCCAGGTTCTCCCAGTTTTCAGGAAGCTTCTTGACAGAACATGGGTTTCCTTAGATTGTAAGTCCTTGATTACTGTCCTCAATGCTTGGCCCTCAGCTCCGGGTTCTCCCCGTTTTCAGGAAGCTTCTTGACAGAACATGGGTTTCCTTAGATTGTAAGTCCTTGATTACTGTCCTCAATGCTTGGCCCTCAGCTCCGGTTAAACCAGTTTTCAGGAAGCTAATTGACAGAAAATGGGTATCCTTAGATTGTAATTCCTTTATTACTGTCCTCAATGTTTGGGCCCCAGCTCCGGGTTTTCTCCCAGTTTTCAGGAAGCTTCTTAACAGAACATGGCTTTCCTTAGATTGTAAGTCCTTGATTACTGCCCCTAATTCTTGGCCCTCAGCTCTGGGTTCTCCCAGTTTTCAGTAAGATTCTTGACAGAACATGGGTTTCCTTAGATTGTAAGTCCTTGATTACTGCCCCTAATGCTTGGCCCTCAGCTCCAGGTTCTCCCAGTTTTCAGGAAGCTTCTTGACAGAACATGGCTTTCCTTAGATTGTAAGTCCTTGATTACTGCCCCTAATGCTTGGCCCTCAGCTCCAGGTTCTCCCAGTTTTCAGGAAGCTTCTTGACAGAACATGGGTTTCCTTAGATTGTAAGTCCTTGATTACTGTCCTCAATGCTTGGTCCTCAGCTCCGGGTTCTCCCCGTTTTCCAGAAGCTTCTTGACAGAACATGGGGATTAATGCCCCCAATGCTTGGCCCTCAGCTCCAGGTTCTCCCAGTTTTCAGGAAGCTTCTTGGACAGAACTTGGGTTTCCTTAGATTGTAAGTCCTTGATTACTGTCCTCAATGCTCGGCCCTCAGCTCCAGGTTCTCCCAGTTTTCAGGAAGCTTCTTGACAGAACATGGGTTTCCTTAGATTGTAAGTCCTTGATTACTGCCCTAATTCTTGGGCCCTAAAGCCCCTGGTTCTCCCCAGTTTTTAGGAAGCTTCTTGACAGAACATGGGTTTCCTTAGATTGTAAGTCCTTGATTACTGCCCCTAATGCTTGGCCCTCAGCTCCGGGTTCTCCCAGTTTTCAGGAAGCTTCTTGACAAAAATGGGTTTCTTAATTGAAAAGCCCCTTGATTACTGCCCCCAATGCTTGGTCCTCAGCTCCGGGTTCTCCCAGTTTTCAGGAAGCTTCTTGACAGAACATGGGTTTCCTTAGATTGTAAGTCCTTGATTACTGTCCTCAATGTTTGTTCCTCAGCTCTGGGTTCTCCAAGTTTTCAGGAAGCTTCTTGATAGAACATAGGTTTCATTAGTTGTAAGTCCTTGATTACTGTACCCAATGCTTGGCCCTCAGCTCCGGGTTCTCACAGTTTTAAGGAAGTTTCTTGACAGAACATGGGTTTTCTTAGATTGTAAGTCCTTGATTACTGTCCCCAATGCTTGGCCCTCAGCTCCGGGTTCTCCCAGTTTTTAGGAAGCTTCTTGACAGAACAGGGGTTTCCTTAGATTGTAAGTCCTTGATTACTGTCCTCAATGCTTGGCCCTAAGCTCCGGATTCTAGAAGCTTTTAGGAAGCTTCTTGACAGAACATTCTCAGGGAACATTCTGAGGCTAACCACAGTGCCCAGCATGGAGATGAGAGAAGAGTCAAGGTCATATGAGAGTAGATAGTGGTGGCCTTTCCTTCTTCTTCTGTAGTGACGGTGTACAGAGACACTTGAAGGAGTCATTTGTCTTCTTCAGCACATAGTTAAATGGCGTTGTCACTTTCCTCCTGCTTCAGATTTATTGCTTCTTGGTCAACCTCGGCCAATATAAGCTCTTCATTAGCTCTAACAAAGCTTTCCACAGCCTGCCAGATATGTTACTGAGCCCAGACATGAACTAGTCTAATCTAAACTGTGCTTCCTCTTGGAAGATTTATCCCAAAAACTATGGGGTCCAATAGGGACAATGCTCAAAGAGTTTCTCCTCTTTGCTTAATACAGGAGTAAAATTTCTTCCTAATTTCTAGAATAAATAAAGATATGGCATCTAGGGCATCTCATTGATCTACTGGTAACAGTACAACCGGCAATTCTTACTGTACCCAGGTGTTAAATTCAAGGGGGTTGGCCAAATTCATCATTTTACGTGTCCCATGAGAGCTTAGACACAGTTGGCAGGAATGGACAAGTTCTGGACATAAAAAGAATGGCTTTCCGGAAGACGTGGCCAGCACTTGGTAGAGACGGATGCACCAGCTCACGGGGCGAGCGCCATCTTGAATTCAGAGCTCTGGTTGTGTACTTTCAGCAACTCACAGGCTGTGGCATAGCTCCAACAGCCCTATCCAGGCACACTAGCCACCGTCTAATGGCCCTATGAGGGCAACCGTAATGTTGATGTGGCTCTCAATGAAAATGAGTTTGACACCCCTGGAGTCAGGGGGCAGATATAAGGTGTATTAGTACTGTGTGGGGGCACTGTTACATTAAGGGCCACAAAAATAACACTAGGATTGTTTGGGGCCCCAAGTGGGTCCTTTATTACTGTGATGGGACATTGCAGGTTACAGCGGGATGCAGAGTTTGCATGCAGAGACAAGTCATGGCTGTAAGAAGTCTTCATGGTGGTCTAGGCCTAGATAGATGGAGAAATGGGAATGCAGACAACTACAATTAGAGAAGATGTCACTTGTGAGTTGGTAAGGGCCCCATTTCCTACCCAGTCTGGAGCCCAATAAGTATATTAGCATACATAGAGCTGAGCTGCTGTATCTGAGCCTGACATATTGTAAAGGTTGTCTTATAGAAATTCTGCCTCCAATATATATATATTTTTGGTGGTGGGGGAAAAATATACACTGACAAGAAATAGGGTAACAATGTTTTGAACTTTTGACTTTCAGGCTCCATATCTCACCATCCACGACGGGTTTGAACATGTGCCTACCATCAATTCTGTAGACAATCATCTTACCTATCTCATACATAAATTTGACCTGAAGCTATTTAGTACATGCTTGTTCTGCAGATTCCTGTCATGTAACTGCATTGTTACTGTTTTGCTCCTGGTGGTGGAACAATCTCACATAGCCCAAACTACCTTGTCTCTCTCTGTAGGGCTGAGGTCCTTCACAGCTCACACAGACCTCCTAGAGCTGACCTCTCTAGGGCTCAAGGTACTTTCAGTTTACACTGCTTGAGTCCCACTGCTAACTGCCATTGGGTGACAATACTATGGCCTTGCTGTGCAGTCATGTCCTGGTAGAGATCCAGGTTACCCTCTGAGTGGTGTCGCCACATTTTCACTCCAACATTCTCATGATAGCAGCTCCAGCCTCCAGCCCACCAACACCCTTATGATGCACAAGCCCAGATACAACAATTACATAGACTCAGGCTCGGACTTGGCCCACAGAGGAATAGGAATCGCCCAATTGGCCCCCCCAGGCACTGTGGACCCCTGGGTATGACAGGATTGGGGCTACTTTTCATGAGGAAAGGCAGATAAAGAAAAGCAGAAACCAAGAGTCATGTGCAGTATGTACACTTATGTACAGTAGCTTTTTGTGTACCCAAAAAGGTGGCCCCAAGAATCAATTCCAATCAATTCCACTGGTGGCCCAATGATCAACTCCACTGGTGGGCTCCAAAAATAAACCCCACTAATGAGACCCAAGAATCAACTCCTCTGGTGGGCCCCAATGATCAACGTTACTGGTGGACCCCAAGAATCCCCTCTACCGGTGGGCTTCAATGTTCAACTTCACTGGTGGAACTAAACAGTCAACTCCACTGGTGGTTCCCAAGAATTAACTCCACTGATGAGACTACAAGAATCCATTCCACTTGTGGGCCCTAAGAGTCAACTCCACTGGTGGGCCCCAAGAATCCACTCCACTGGTTGGCCCTAAGAGTCAACTACAATGGTGGGCCCCAAGAATTAACTCCACTGGTGAGACCTCAAGAATTAACTCCACTGATGAGACCCAAGAATCAACTTTACTGGTGGGCCTCAGTCCAACACTGCGTAGGCTAATAACAGGTTCTTGAGGGAACTTTTCCCCTTTGGCACCAACTAGGTTACTCTTTATCCTATGGGTGTTGTGATGCAGGAGTTTAGCACTACACCTATGTCAAAGCTGACATCTCCATCTGTGAGATGGGATGAAGAACAAAGATCTGTATGCTGATATCAAAATTGGACACTAAGGGTGACATGTATGTATGGGACTGCACCAGTAGCCTGGCGTCCTTTCAGCCCGAAATCTGGCACAGCCTTCTTCTCTCGATGTATGAGCAGATGCACTCCAAAATTAGGCGCATTATCGGGTGGCCGCGGAACTTTGTAATGTGCCTGAGATCGGGGAGTGTTCTGGGGGCGTCACACCACAACCGTATGATTCTACACATTTATAACGGGAGCACAGCAAAACTGAGCACATTACTGCTGGAACAGGTAGAGCACTTTAAAAGTGGTTTACCTGAGCCTGAATTGTCACTTTGTAGCTCGAAAGCGCTAAATCTATGACCGCAGTAGAACAGGTCAATAAATTCAGCCGTATTCCACGCTACTAATGCACGTAAAAAATTTTTTCGTCTGGGCGCCAAAATTCATACATGTCGCCCTTAGAGCGGTGCATGTGACTAATTATACAGTTCAGTTTGGATGATAAAGTATAAAGTGCATGGTGCTTTTTAAAGCCTTCTAAGGTCAGAGCCTACCTGGGTCTCACCCAAAGTGTTTTTAGATCCTCCAAAGAGGTATTCTCTTCTCTGTCAGCAAGCCAATGATTAATAAGCCTTGTTCATGTTTGAACCTTTAAAATCATGAACCATAGGGTGATTCAGGAGCAACTGAGGGCAAACTATTTCTGTAAAATGCTTTACCAGCAGGATTTACAGACCATTGATTAACAGGAGAAGGGAACTGGTAGCCTCTTAATATCCACTGAGCTTAAAAGACTTGTCACAAATGGTCTAGTACCTCTCCCCTTCTGCTGCTACTGTAGGTCATATACCTGTGGCTGCATCACCACAAAATAATGAAGGCTTGTTCATCTCAGCAAGAGCTGTGGAAAGATTGAATGAACATGTGTTGCTGTAACACATGGAGGGACTATAAAGAAGGATCTGTGGTGGCTTTGAATAACATCTACTCTTATTGTCCATTTCTTGTCATTCGCCTCTATCAGTGCCCTTAGTTTTGGTGCCCAATGTTCTAATGAGTGCTTAAGCTGTCGAGGCTGTGGTCACCACCACTTAGTTCTCGATGGGGAGAACATTGTTGCACTGGTGATTGCTCTCTTTATCAGTCTATGGAGATTGGTGCAGTCTATGGACTGTGAGGGGTTGGTCATCACTGTTCAGTTCTAAAAGGGCGAGATCATTACTGTAAATTGAGCAGTGGTGACTGCCCCCTTGTCAATCTATAGAGATTGGTGCAGACTATGGTCTGTCAATGGGGAGGTCATTATTGCTCAGCAAACATTGTTGTGAATTGAGCATTAGTAACTGCCCCCTTGTCAGTCTCTGGAGATTGGTGCAGTCTATGGACTGTCAGGGGTTCGTCATCACTACTCATATCTGAAGGGGCGAGATCATTACTGCAAATTGAGCAGTGGTGACTGCCCCTTTGTCAATCTCTGGAGATTAATGCAGACTATGGACTGTCAATGGGGTGGCCATTATTGCTACAAACTCTACAGACACCATTCATGCGAATTGATCAATAGTAACTGCCCCCTTGTCAGGTTATGGAGATGGGTGCAGACTATGGACTGTCAATGGGGTGGTCATTATTGCACAGTTATCCACAGAGAACATTGTTGTGAATTGAGCAGTAGTAACTGCCCTCTTGTCAATCTCCGGAGATTGGTACAGTCTATGGACTGTCAGGGGTTGGTCATCACTTCTCAAATCTGAAGGGGTGAGATTGTTACTGTAAATTGAGCAGTGGTGAATGCCCCATTGTCAATCTATAGAGATTTTTGCAGACTATGGACTGTCAATGGGGTGGTCATTATCTCTCAGTTCCCTACACAGAACATTGTTGCAAATTGAGCAATAGTAACTGCCCTCTTGTCAATCTCGAGTGATCGGTGCAGACTATGGACCGTCAATAAGGTGGTCCTTATCGCTCAGTTCTCTACAGAGAACATTTGTGAATTGAGCAGTAGTAACTTCCCTCTTGTCAATCTATAGAGATTGGTGCAGACTATGGACTGTCAATGGGGTGGTCATTATCGCTCAGTTCTCTACAGAGAACATTGTTGCAAATTGAGCAGTAGTAACTGCCCCCTTGTCAATCTCCGGAGATTGGTGCAGTCTATGGACTCACTGTCAGGGGTTGGTCATCACTTCTCAAATCTGAAGTGGTGAGATTGTTAATGTAAATTGGGGGCAGTTGGTGACTGGCCCTCTTGTTTCAATCCCCTCGGAGATGGTGCACAGGCTATGGACTGTCAAATGGGGTGGTCATTATGGCATCCAGATTCATCTGCAATGGAGACATTTGTGTTTGAATTGTGAGCAGCAGTAACTGCCCCCTTGTCAATCTATAGAGATCGTGCAGACTATGGACTGTCAGGGGTGTGATTCCACTGGTTTTACTTTGCATTCTACAAACAGACATATGAAGTGCGGAAATAAAAAGTTGCGTTACTGTTATTTGCTATTGCACATTCGGCACAGATACTTCGAGTTGCATTTTATGCTATTAAAGCTGGAAGACAAGCAGCTCTCCAAGTGCAGATGCGCGTCTGGTTACGTGAGATAAAACTGAGAGCTAAGCCACCAACAGGTGTATTGCTTGACTAAAGACCTACATCAAAAGGCGCGCGTATGATCCAATCATCGGGGATGGCGTTTCCCGGGCAGATCTGTTTTCTCTATACATGAAAGCAGCTCCAGCCTCACTGCTAACTGCAGATCTGCACCGTGCACTGTTATTTTCCTGGTGTCTCCTTAGTTTATGTGTCATTTCAGGTTTGGATCAGGTAATCATAAAGTCTCCTGAACTCCCTCGTAGATTACAGCTATTTCACCTATTAAATGTAACAGCCAAATGGTTTAAGCCTGAGAGGTTGCCGCACTCCTACTTGTTATTAGCATCACGGCCAATGATCTCGCTCGCCGCCGGCTTGTTTTACACCCTACTTTCACTGTACACCCTGTCCTCTTCTCATACTCCCTCTCCTGACTCGCTGCCAACTGCAAAGGTGCACGGAAGAGGCTTGGAAATCATATCAAGTAGTGTAAAGGGACGTCAAGGCTTAACATCCGAATGTCATTACAGAGCGATGTTTTATGTCAGTAACGAGTATGTGACATCCTTATAAAATGGAACCATCACCTACTTTAATCATGATGAAGCAAACCAAGTGCAGATTTTAATAGGGTTTTCCCATGTGGCAGATTTGCAGAGCCTGCTCTTCACGGTCAGCTTCAGGCTTCCGCTTCCTGTTCATGTTCTGGGTGGCTCTAGAGCTTCAGGCTGCCACTTCCTGTTCAGGCTGTGGGTGGTTCTACAGCTTCAGGATCCCTCTTCCTCTTCCAGCTATGGGTGGTACTACAGCTTCAGGCTTCCACCTCTTGTTCAAGCTGTGGGTGGTTCTACAGCTTCAGACACCCTCTTCCTGTTCAGGCTGTGGGTGGTTCTACAGCTTCAAGCTCCCTCTTCCTGTTCAGGCTGTGGGAGGTTTTACAGCTTCAGGCTCCCAGTTCCTTCCTGTTCAGGCTGTGGGTGGTCCTACAGCTTAAATTAGATACCCTCTTCCTGTTCAGGCTGTGGGTGGTTCTACAGCTTCAAGCTCCCTCTTCCTGTTCAGGCTGTGGGAGGTTTTACAGCTTCAGGCTCCCAGTTCCTTTCTGTTCAGGCTGTGGGTGGTTCTACAGCTTCATAAACCCACTTCCTGTTCAAGCTCTGGATGGCTCTACAGCTTCAAGCTCTAACTTTCTGTTCAGGCTGTGAGCAGCTCTACAACTTCAGGTTCTCACTTCCTGTTCAGGCTGTGGGCAGCTCTACAGCTTCAGGCTCTCACTTCCTGTTCAGGCTGTGGGCAGCTCTACAACTTCAGGCTCCCACTTCCTGTTCAGGCTGTGGGCAGCTCTACAACTTCAGGCTCTCACTTCCTGTTCAGGCTCTGGGTGGCTTGAAGCTGGATGGCAGGATTCACAGTGCTTGCTCTTCAAGGCCAGACTCGTGACATGAAGCCTTTTATAAGACAGCCAGCTTCAGTTCACACTTCCTGCTCAGGCTGTGGTCAGTTCTACAGCTTCAGGCTCCCTCTTCCTTTTCAGGTTCTGGGTTGTTTTACAGCTTCAAGCCCCTGCTTTCTGTTCAGGCTGTTGGTCGTTCTATAGCTTCAAGCTCTAACTTTCTGTTCAGGCTGTTGGTCGTTCTATAGCTTCAAGCTCTAACTTTCTGTTCAGGCTGTGGGTGGATTTACAGCTTCAGGCTCCCACTTCCTGTTCAGGCTGTGGGTGGTT
Source organism: Phyllomedusa bahiana (assembly GCA_025379985.1). Classification (NCBI taxonomy): domain Eukaryota; kingdom Metazoa; phylum Chordata; class Amphibia; order Anura; family Hylidae; genus Phyllomedusa; species Phyllomedusa bahiana. Next base: position 58,338 of record JAODAL010020763.1, read on the forward strand.
CTACAGCTCCAGGCTCCTCCTTCCTGTTCAGGCTGTGGGCAGTTGTTCAGCAGTGACTGATATTTCAGCTCTGCTATTCCTAGCTGAGCCTATTACATGGACTTTGGTGATGCAGGGGTATTAATAGCAGGGCACAAGACTACAGAGCCCTAAAGGGTTAAGGTTTGGCAGTAAGAAACATAAGCTCCTGTGCCTCTGATAAGACACAGAAATGATCTCACCATTCCGTCCAATACTAGACCTAGGAAAACTTGTGTAACTATAGAGCAGTACTGAGCTCTATAGTGGTGGGCCCCACAAATCAACTCCATTGGTGGACCCCAAGAATCAACTCCACTGGTTTTCCCAAGAATCAACTCCACTGGTGGGTCCCAGAAATAAACTCCACTGGTTTTCCCAAGAATCAACTCCACTGGTAGGCCCCAAGAATCAACTCCACTGGTGGGCCACAGGAATCAACTCCACTGATGGGCCAAGATAACCCTTGGTGGGCCCAAGAATCAACTCCACTGGTGGGCTCCAAGAATCAACTCCACTGGTGGACGTCAAGAATCAACTCCACTGGTAGGCACATAGAATCTACTCCACTGGTGGGCCCCAAGAATCAACTCCCCTGGTGGGCCCCAAGAATCAACTCCACTGGTGGGACCCAAGAATCAACTCCACTGGTGGGCCCCAAGAAACAACTCCACTGGTGGGTCACTAGAAACAACTACACTGGTGGGCCCCAAAAAACAACTCCACTGTTGGCCACAAGAATCAACTCTACTGGTGGTCCCCAAGAATCAACTCCACTAGTGGGCTCCAAGAATCAACTCCACTGGTGGGCCCCAAGAATCAACTCCACTGGTGGGCCCAAGAATAACTCACTGGTGGCCAAGAATCAGCTCATGGTGGGCCACAAAAATCAACTCCACTGATGGGTCACCCCCCTGGGGGGCCCACAAATCATCTCCACTGGTGGGCTCCAAGAACCAACTCCATTGGTGGGCCCCACAAATCAACTTCATTGGTGAGCCCCAAGAATCAACTCCACTGATGGCCCAAAAATCAACTCCACTGGGGCCAAATCAACTCACTGGTGGCCAAAATCATTCCACTGGTGGACTCCAAAAATCAACTCCACTGGTGAGCCCCTAGAATCATTTCCACTGGTGAGCCCCGAGAATCAACTCCACTGGTGGCCCCACGAATCAACTCCATTGGTGGGCCCCAAGAATCAACTCCACTGTTGGCCCCAAGAATCATCTCCACTGGTGGACTCCAAAAATAAACTCCACTGGTGGCCCCGAGAATCAACTCCACTGGTGAGCCAACCACTGAGCATTTTTTGAAAAATTTCAGAAAAACCTTTTACCTTTGTTAAAAAGTAAAAAGTGTAAATCTTATCTACTTTGTAACAATTGCACCTTTACAATCCTTCAATGTCACATTAGGGGAGTTTTACTGTATATTATTTGTAACTGACAGAAGAAATGAATTATTGCTTGTTTTACACAAATTATACACACGACCAATAAAATAATTACATTGCAGGAATAGACTCTAGCACCCACTGTAGGCGATCACACACATTCGAGAGCTGTTGGCCATGCTTGAGAGATGCAGTATTTTCTGCGGATAAAATAGCTGTCAGTAGTTATATTTCTGTTCGTGTTATGTGCATAGCTATGAAATGGTTTCAAAGAAAGTTTTCTCGCTTCAGTAGGTATTGTATGCAATGCAGGGACTGACACGATGAAGGGTTCACCAAGAATAGTCCAAGGTGCCTTGAGGTTCCAACTATGCGAAAGCAAAACAGGCCACACAGATGAGACACAAATAGGAAAAGGGTAACAAAACATTTTGAAACATTTGAAACAAAGAAATAAAGTGCAAGTAAATGAAATGAACACAATGTTGCTCCCTTTGCCATCTGTTCTTAAAGAGTTAATTCACTGGCTCCGTAGCTGACTTATTGTGTTACCTCTGAATCAGATGTCACTGAGGCAGCTGTCACACAATCCCAAGCGATCAAGTGTCTGCCCCATTGTCAGCGAGAGATAGGCATGCAAAGCGAGACGTCGTTACTCCATAGAGTGCATTATCTCAGGCACTAGCATATGCTAAAACAGGAATAATCACATAATCAGTCGCCTTTTAACTCGGCCTCTAAAATGCGCTGAGATAGAAAATTTTAAAATCACGCGAAAATGAAATGGTGCAGATGCAGTGTATTGTTAACTTGGGTTTCCTGTGGTCATGAAATGTATTATGTTCAGAGAGAAAATGTGAATTTAGAGGTTCAGGCATATAAATAGAGAAAGTGAGGGGATGCAGGGCTGGATTTAGCAGCCCATAGACCATGCAATGGTGGGTTAAGTAGCCCATACACCATGCAGTGGCAGATTAGGTACACCCTAGACAATACAGTGGTGGACTAAGTAGACCATAGATTATGCAGTGGTGGATTAAGATGACCATGCAGTGGGAGAAGAGCTAGACTTTCTGCAAAGTCATAAGTTTACGTCCAATGGGATTACTTTGCCTTTAAACAATTTGGGACCGCCCATTTTGATGGGGGTCAGGTTTTGGGGAAGCTTCTGAGAGGTTTATTGGCAACGTTTGAGTTAACTAGATGTACCTGTGGATGTATTTTTTATGCACACAAGAAACACACTGATTCTGTGTGTAACATCATGGGAAAGTCTAAAGAAATCAGCCAAGATATCAGAAAGAGAATTGTGAACTTATACAAGTCTGGATCATCCGTGGGTGCAATTTCCAGATACCTGAAGTTGTCTCGTTCATCTGTTCAATTATATACAAGTACAAACAAGATGGGAATGTCCAGCCATCATACCGCTCTGGAAGGAGATGGGTTCTGTGTCTCAGAGATGAATGTGCTTTGGTCCGACATGTGGATATCAACCCAAGAACAGAAGCAAAAGACCTTGTGAAGATGCTGGCGGAAGCTGGTAAGGTTGTGTCATTATCCACAGTGAAATGAGTATTGTATCAACATGGGCTGAAAGGCCGCTCTGCCAGGAAGAAGCCATTATCCAAAAGAAACAAGAAAAGCCAGATTAATGTTTGCAAAGCACAGGACATGTCCTGTGGTCTGATGAAACTAAAATTGAACTGTTTGGCCTAATGACCATCGTTTTGTTTGGAGAAAAAAGGGAGAGCTTGGAAGCCTAAGAACATCATCCCGACTGTGAAACTCAGGGGAGCAGCTCATGGGTTTTGGGGTTGTTTTGCTGTAGGAGGGACTGGTGCACTTCACAAAATAGACGGCATCATGAGAAAGAAGATTATGTGGCATAATGAAGCCCAAAATCTCAAGACATCAACCAGTAACTTAAAGCTTGGTTGCAAATGGGTCTCCCAGATGGTCAATGACCCAAAGCTACTGCCAAACTGGTTACAAAGAACAAAGTCAATGTTGTGGAGCGGCCATCACAAAGCCCTGATCTCAATTCCCATTTTAAAAAATTTATGGGAAAAGTTGAAAAGGCCGGTGCGAGCAAGAGACCTCCAAACATGGCTCAGTTACACCAGTTCTGTCAGGAGGAAGGGGCCAAAATTCCTACCAACTATTGCGAGAAGCTTGTGGAAGGATCCAGAATGTTTGACCCAAGTCCTACAGTTTATGGGCGATGCTACCAAATACTAATGAAATGTATGTAAAGTTTTGACTTTGCAGAAAGTAATAAAAATGCCTTAAAAAATTCTATCTCTCATTTTTCTGGCATTTGGCAAATACAAATAATTTTGGTTCCTAATTGACCTAAAACGGGGAAGGTTTATTCTGATTTCATGTCAGAGAGTGAGAAAAACCTTCAGATGGGGATTTTTATACAGTGTATGGAAACTTCTGGTTTCAACTGTATTTCTTTATGTTCAGCTGAAAATGTTGTTGAAAAAACTAGAGGATGTTTTATTTATATTTAATAATAATAATAATAATAATAATAATCTTTATTTATTTAGACCCAACATATTCCACAATTTGGAGAGTGTGGGTACAGACAATATGACATACACTGCACTATAAAAAGCTACATACAGATGAGACACAAGGGGCCACATGTATGAACCTGTTTAGGTCTAAAACTCACTTTTTTGCCCATGGGTTACTACACACATAGGTTACTATGGGCAAAAGAGTGAGTTTTAGACCTAAACAGGTTCATACATGTGGCCCAAGGAGTGAGGGCCCTGCTCACAAGAGCTTACAATCTATTAGGGTGTATGGGTGAGACGAAGGGTAAGAAGTGCTAGATTTACAATGGTCCAGCTATGTTACATAAATATGGGGTGGTTTATGTAGAATTCGGATGGACCTGCCACCCAGACAGTACATCTATATACAGATAAGTGCTGAATTGTAGGGAGTGACAGAAATGTGTGCACTAGAGAGTGAGGGTAGGGGGGGTAGGCATTAGGGATTCTGGTAGGCCAGACTGAGAAGATGTACTCACTTAATGCACTTTATTCGGTCTAGTTTTAAATAAAATATTTTTTAAGGTGGGCTATTTTATTGTTTGCGGAAAGCAACGTTCATTCTGGAGACTTGCGTTATCGTCAACGATTTATTAAAGCTTGAGATTCACAGTTGATTTCAGTATTCTGGGAACAATTCCTTTTGTACTCTGATCTTTTCACCTAGTGGGACACTTTATTGTATGTATAGGGTGAAATGAGCGTGCATGAAGGGTCATATTTCCTGCACTATCCTTTCGAAAGGTATTAGTTCCAATACGTTCAATATCAATATTACCTGTCAACATTAAATCCAAGAAGGCAATCTTATGAGAGTGTCTTGAAAACATGAAAGACAAGCCAAAAAAGTTATTAGTAAAATAATATATTTCGTCCAGTATGGCCGCCATATCGGATCTTCAAATGATCAGGAGATCGTCAATGTAACGGCCGTACGGACAAATGATAGACACTTTGTGTGGCCATGGGTCACCTACTGTATGCACGTTTAAGCCATATGATGTGTACAGTCACTGTAGGTTTGGAAATGGTTGTTCTTACCCTTTGCTCAACACTTTTTTTTTTTTTTTTTTGTAACTGCAGCTAAAGAATAAAAGCTAGAGATAAATCTGTCTGATAAAGAAAGCCTGTATCATTGTCCAGAGCTTTATTAACACTTCTGCAGGCTTAAAGGGGTTGTCTCGCTACAAAGAATAGCTTTCAAATTGTAGGGAACACAAAATAAAGACATTTTCCAAATATATTGCATTGTTCCTCTGTTTTCCCTAAAGAGATACAAGTGAATTTATTACCTCTGTGGCTATTTCAGTTCCTCAGTAAATGACCTGTAAACAAATCTTCCTGGGCTGTTTGTTCAATGAGATAACAGAGAGTGAGTCATCACACAGGTCAGCGTGTCAGTCAGTGTCCTGTGCTCCCGACAGTAAAAAGGGCTTGATTTATCTCAAGTAAACAGCTCTGTAATTAGGGCTTTTGTTTTGGGGATCAGATAAGAAGTCCTGCAAGTAGTTTGAGAAGCTAATCTAATCTAATTAGCATCTGAAAGCACAGAGCTGTAGGAGCTTATGCAAATTAGTCTGAACCAGGAAGTGACAGAGAATTTCTTTCATGCATTCTTTGAAACCCTGTGGGGAGACAACTCCTTTAAGAGTTGAAATCTCCTAAATTCCCTAAACTCTGTATATTCTATGTAAGCCTGTAAGAAGTCAGCAAACCTCCAAGTCTAGAAGGTTTATGGGAACAGAGGTGAACTCTTCTGCACAATCTATTAGATATAGCTTCTGATGGATTTATTGGCAACATCTGAGTTAATTAGAGACACACCTGTGGATATGTTTTTTAAGGCACACGAGCAAACTCACTGTTTCTGTGTGTAACATCATGGGAAAGTCTAAAGAAATCAGCCAAGATATCACTGAGCCTTGAAATGTGAAAGGAATTCAAGCCATGCCAGTTTTGTTCATCAGCAACAGATGGCTCCCTAGACATCCAGCTTTTGTCCCATAAGCCTTTAAGAGTATTATAGTACCAATTGAGTGTAAAGTAGTTAAAGGGGTTGTCTCACTACATTGATTCATCTTACCTCAATCCTGTTTTATTGGTTTCACTTTGAATTCAGGGGTGTGTTTACTGGCATCTACTAGGCTGCAGTAGAAGCCAGGTCTGTAGCTATAGCAACCAGTGGTGACAGCCTATCAGGATAGATCAAGCAGGTCTGTAGCTATAGCGACCAGCACTGGAAGCCTATCAGGAGAGATTTAACAGGTCTGTAGCTATAGCAACCAGTGCTGGCAGCCTATCAGGAGAGATTGAACAGGTCTGTAGCTATAGCAACCAGTGCTGGCAGCCTATCAGGAGAGATTGAACAGGTCTTTAGCTATAGCAACCAGTGCTGCAGCCTATCAGGAGAGTTTGAACAGGTCTTTAGCTATAGGCAACCAGTGCTGGCAGCCTATAAAAGGGAGGATTGAAAGGTCTGTGGTAAAAGAAAACAGTGCTTGTAGCCTATCAGGAGAGATCAAACAGGTCTGTAGCTATAGCGATCTGAGGAGTTGATGCAGCCCATACAAGAGGGGATATCTAGGAATAGGTAGGACACTGTTAATGGACACATATTGCAAAGTGGCTTGTTTTTGCAAGATCTTTAACATGAAAAGCAGCAATCCTTGTAGTGAGACGACCCCTTTAACTCTCCACACACCCACATGGTTTGTCTCCCTAATGAGATATCTTACCCCTTTATCTTCAAGTCTAATACTAGAATCACAGGGAAGCCGGGACCACAGCATTCTTGCCACTCTTAGAAAGCCACAAAGTTTGAATAAAATGCAGTAACATATTCATCAGCAGTCGGCAAAAATACCTGCTGATGAATAAGTAAGGATTTTCACTTATACTGCCCTTGAGATTGTGCCGCCTTAGGCACTGGCCCTCAGATGCCTGATGACAAATACAGCCCTGCCTGATAACTTTTTTACTACAACTGACAGTGATGTTACTCCTGCCCCCTATGGTAACTTTGTTATATGGAATACGATTACATTGGGATGAAGGCTCCCCACCTATGATTGGACCAGTGTCCTACAATATGTCTGTGATTACAGAACGACACCCTTTAACTAGCTCTCACTGTATTGTAGGCTGAGAATTTATTAGAACAAAAGGAGCCGACTTTCTATTCAGGATTGTCAGAATACTCCAAGGATGGAGCTGATACATTAGCAGAGCCTAAGAAATAATATAAAAAGAAAAATGCTATTAAGATGCTACAATGGAGATGTGATTACTGCTTCTGACCTCATTTTAATGGATCTCCTGTAAAAGACATTAATGTAATTAAAATGAACCCATAGTAAAAAAAAAAAAAAAAAGAATTCAATTTGGTTGTGCAGCAAAAGGTTTTACCTCTGGTGTCATCACTCACTGGAACGCCATAGAAAAACTAAATTGCAGGGTTCAGCAGATAAATGAAGCCACAGCAACTCCAGGCGCCTCTTCTTACAAGCTCGTATATGGCATACGTTATCACTATGGTGACAAGGTCAATTTGCTTGTCATAACTGTAGAAATTAACAAAAGGAAGGCCAATTACCCAACCATAAATCCAGAGATCCGCAGAAAGCAAATGCAGATGTTATGTTTAACAAATGTCTATATATGTATATACAGTTGAAACCAGAAGTTTCCATCCACTATATAAAAAGTCCCATCTGCAGGATTTTCTCACTCTCTTACATGAAATCAGAATAAACCGTCCCCATTTTAGGTGAATTAGGAACCAAAATTATTTATATTTGCCAAATGCAGAATAATGAGAGAGAATTTTTAAGGCACTTTCATTACTTTCTGCAAAATCAGAAGTGTCCATACCCTGGGATTACTCTGCCTTTAAACAATTTGGGACCGCCCATATGATGAGGTCAGGTCCTTAGAAGCTTCTGATAGGTTTATTATATAACATCTGAGTTAATTAGAGACACACCTGTGGATGTATTTTTAATTCACAGCAGAAACACACTGCTTCTCTGTGTAACATCATGGGAAATTCTAATGAAATCAGCCAAGATATTAGGAAGAGAATTGTGGACTTGCAAGTCTGGATCATCCTAGGGTGCAATTTCCAGATACCTGAAGGTGCCTCGTTCATCTGTACAAACAATTATACGCAAGTACAAACAAGATGGGATTGTCCAGCCATCATACCGCCCAGGAAGGAGAGGGGTTTTGTGTCTTAGAGATGAAGGTGCTTTGGTCGGACACGTGCATATCAACCCAAGAACAAAAGCAAAAGACCTTGTGAATATGTTGGCGGAAGATTGTGTCATTTTCCACAGTGAAACGAGTACTGTATCAATATGGGCTGTAAGGCCACTCTGCCAGTAAGAAGCCATTACTCCAAAAGAAACGCATAAAAGCCAGGTTAATGTTTGCAAATGCACAGGAACAAAGACCTACATTTTTGGAGACATGTCCTATGGCCTGACGAAACTAAAATTGAACTGTTTGGCCATAATGACCATCGTTACATTTGGAGGAAAAAGGGAGAAGCTTGGAAGCCTAAGAACACCATCCCAACTGTGAAACACGGGGGTGGCAGCATCATGTTGTGGGGTTGTTTTGCTGCAGGAGGGACTGGTGCACTTCACAAAATAGATGGCATCATGAGGAAAGAAGATTATGTGGCAATACTGAAGCAACATCTCAAGACATCAGCCAGAAAGATAAAGGTTGGGTGATAAAGGGTCTTCCAAATGGACAATTGAACTTTGCAGAAAGTAATAAAAATGCCTAAAAAAATGCTCTCTCTCATTTTTCTGGCATTTGGCAAATAGAAATAATTTTGGTTCCTAATTGACCTAAAACGGGGAAGGTTTATTCTGATTTCATGTGCGATAGTGTGAAAAACCTGCAGATGGGGCCTTCTACAGTATATAGTGGACAGAAACTTCTGGTTTCAAATTGTATATGACTTTTTGTATATGTGTGTAGATATAGATATATATATATATATATATATATATATATATATATATATATATATATATATATATATATATATATATTATGTTTTAGATATTATTTATTGTTATTGGGTTTAAAACAATTTTTATGTAGCTAATAATTTTTTCTTTTTCCTTTTACTAGATTTATATATGGGGACCGGATGAACTGCCTTCTTTTGCCATTTTTGAATTTTTTCAAAAAATTTAAGAATTTATTTAAGAATATATTTTTAACATTATTTTTTAATACAGATTCAAAATATTTTTTTTCTTTCTTTCTGTGAGTTATGATGTGTGCATGTATGGTGCTCTAATGCATGGCTACTTGGCGTGGCGACTTAAGGATTGCGCTCTGAGTTCTTTTTTCACCTAATTTATTAATTTATTTGTTTTATTTCATTATTGATTTATTCTTTTTTTCTTTTTTTGTTTTCTTTTTTTCCTTTAGTTAAAGTGAGTCCCTTGGTTGGAGCTTATATAGATATATTTTCAGGCATTGTACTCTCAGCGTCATTGCTTATGATGTCTATATTGCATCCAATTCTCTGTCCATTGTTGTTGATAGAATTTTGGACGTTTTCTCTGCTCCTTTCATATTTCTCTTATTACTGGCAATACTAGGGCTCACCCTGAGATCGCGGCTGACATCAATTTTTGGTGTCATCTGCTTTTACTTTGCGGGCTATTATACCATCCAATTCCCTATCATCTGTGTGGAGCAGTTTTTGGATGGTTAGATGTTTACTTTTCTTTTGAGAATATATTTTTAGTTTTTTTGCTAAGTATAATTGCCATTACCTCTAGTAACATGGCGCTGTTGCATTCATGATCGCGGTGCGCATGCGCAAGGTGTGATTTCCTCAGACGTGCTGTACTAGTTACCATGCCGCCGGTCATGTGGTGTAGTAGCACCTGACATGTGCAGTCGCATACACAGAGCGCTGGAACTTGTTTGAAAGCTTATGTATGTACAGTCATATGAAAAAGTTTGGGCACCCCTATTAATCTTAATCATTTTTCGTTCTAAATATTTTGGTGTTTGCAACAGCCATTTCAATTTGATATATCTAATAACTGATGGGGCACAGTAATATTTCCGTATTGGGAAATGAGGTTATTGTTACTAACACAAAATGTGCAATATTGTCACGAGTGGTCCCGCAGCCCTCGCCCGGGTGGGGCGCACTCGTGCGGCCACCCGTCGGGGTCCCGGGGCCCCTGCCGGTCCCGCGGGTCGGGTCCCGGCTGCCGCTTACCTCTCCGCGCTCCCGCGTCCTCCGTTCTCCTGGCCGGCCGGGAGCGCGCGCCGGCTCTCCAGGATTTAAAAGGG
>JAODAL010020764.1:0-68653 GCA_025379985.1 Phyllomedusa bahiana
AGGAGGTGATGGAGATGAGGAGACGAGGCAGATGACCCCCAAGCACCGTGGCAGTATACAGTGGAAATTGGAGGCAGGGGAGCCCCATCGTAGTCACTTTGTGCAGATGGCCCCGCAGCATGCAATTTTGCCTGCTAGTGACAGCCGAATAGTCAGTATCCGGAGATGGGATACTTCTGGCTCTCCACCCAATTGGTCCGCCTCGCTACTGGTCCAAAATGGGAGGTCTATTTTCCCACTATTGAAGAGGGAAGACAAACTCAAATACTATAGGGTAATCCTCTCCGTAATCAGTTGGCTACTGCCCTATGTGCGAGCATCGTCCCACCTCTGACAGGTCAGACCCGGGGGGGGTTTTCCTCAGCGCTCACGTACTACCTGCCGTGGCTGATGGGGGAAGGTTTGGGTTAGGAGAAGTACCAGCTCCATCAGTAGTACCTAAGTCTGGAGTCACTGATAGCACTTCCCCTCACCCGCTTTAGTGAGGGGGCAGTCGCCAGCAGCAGCAGCAGCAGCAGGACCTGAGCAGTCCCTTAACAACAGTTGTGGGCCTACTTGACAGCACTCTGCCACCAGTCAGTTAGAAGATCCGCTGGACTACTGGGCACCAAACTGGATTGTGTGGCCGCAACTTCCGAGTTTTGCAGTGGAGAAGGCTGTCCTGCCGGCCAGTAGTGTGGCATCAGAGCGAGTGTTCAGTGCGGCGGGGGCCATCGTTACACCAAGGAGAAACCCGCTTGTCCACGGAATGTGGAACGACTGACCTTTGTCAATATGAATCAGGCGTGATTCGGCCAGGATTTCCACACACCAATGCCTAGGCGTCAGTCTGGGTTCAAACGACCTTGCCTCAGACCACTATTCCTGATGCCCACCCCGCTGATGCCACACATCTGCTGACAGTTCTCCATCTGCTACCACCATCTTTTACCAGGGACTGGTATTGCCACCCACCTCCACACACTGTCATTGTGCCACTACTATGACCTCATGCTGCTAGCTGCTAGTTGCCGTGACACATCCACACTGTGTCATTGTGCCACTCTCTACCTCATGCTGCGCTGTGGCTGGCTGCCAAGTCCTCCACACTGTGGTCCCAGTGTGCCACTTGCCTGACCTCATTCTGCTGCCAAGCCGGTGACCTCCGCTCTCAGTCAATTGTGCCACTCTGTGGCTATCTCCTGTTTTTGCCACCTGTCCAAATGTCATGTGCCACTACCTGATCTTATCTGCTGCTTGTCGTGACCTCCACACTATGAGATGTGCCACTACTGTGGCCCTAATACTGTTTTGCCACCTCCAGAATGTAATTGTGCCACTGCCTGACTCAAGCTCTGCTGTCGTGACCTCCACCACTGTATCATTGTGCCACTCTGTGGCATAATCTGTTTTGCCCGCCTCCAGAATGTCATTGTGCCACTGCCTGACCTCATACTGCTGCCCAAGCCGTAACCTCCACACTGTGTGATTGTGCCACTCTGTGGACCTATTACTCGTTTTGCGCCTCCAGAATGTCATTGTGCCACTGCCTGAACTCATGCTGCTGCTTGTCGTGACCTCCACTACTGTATCTTGTGCCACTTCTGTGGCCTAATACTGTTTTTGCCGCCCCCAGAATGTCATATGTCCACAATGCCTGACCTCATACTGCAGCCAGCGTGACCTCCACACTGTGTGATTGTGCCACTCGTGGGGGCCTAATACGTGTTTTGGTGCCGCATCCAGAATGTCATTGGTCCACAGCCCTGACTCATGCTGCTCGCTGTCGTGAACCTCCCACACTGTATCACTGTGCCACTCTGTGGCCTAATATCTGTTTTGCCGCCTTCCAGAATGTCATTGTGTCCACCGCTGATCTCATGCTGCGTGCTTTCATGACCTCCACACTGAATCATTGTTGCCACTCTAGTGGCCTTAATACTGTTTTTGCCGCCTCCAGAATGTCATTGTGACCGTGTGCCACTGCCTGATCTCATGCTGCTGGTGTCGTGACCTCCACACTGTGTGATTGTGCCATTCTGTGGCTTCCTCCTGTTTTGCCACCTCCAGAATATCATTGTGCCACTGGCTGGACTCATACTGATGCCGCCGTGACCTCCCTCCGCTCTGCAGTCATTGTGCCACTCTGTGGCCTACTCGTGTTTGCCCACCTCCAGAATTCAATGTGCCACTGCCTGACCTCATGCCTGCTGTGGCCTCCGCCGACAACCTCCAAACTCTGTCACTAATGTTGCCACCCTGAGCTTCCAGCTTGTTTTTTTTCCCAGCTTTCGCTGCATGACTTTAATCAGCCTACTATTCCTGCTTGAAGTTTTTTGGTCAGTTTTGCCCTCTTAAAGTGCCCAGGAATTTATAGTGAAGTCGATTCTAAGAGCGGCGCCAGTCATCCTGCTTGTCATACTAACAACCACAACATTGTATTGAAAGACCAAACCAAGCCCCTCTGCAAATTTAAGCATGGGAACACAAACACAAACGTTCTACACACCCGTGCAGGCTCTTGCAGCCTGTAAATAGCTGCTTTTTTAACGTGATTCGTGCCCAAAGAAATTCGGAAAACGAAACAAATTTTTTCGAAAATCCTTCGGCTAGAGTGGACCGAATCGAATTTTTGAGAAATTCGCCCATCTCTAATTGGGATCCATTTCTAAAAGGATAAAAAAAGACTTTAAAAAAGTAGACCCCCTGCTAGTAGGCAAATATAGGCAGTTTAATGTCCCCATAGGCTGTTTAATAACCCCATGGGCAAGTATAAGCTGTTTAATGTCCCCCATAGGCTGTTTAATAACCCCATAGGCAGGTAAAGGCTGTCTGATGTCCCCCAACGGCAGGTATAGGCCGGTAATTGTCCCCCAAAATGCAGGTATAGGGAGTTATAGGTAGGTGATTGTCCCCCAATATGGAAGTATAGGTAGTTATAGGCAGGTAATTGTCCCCAATATGCAGTATAGTATTATAGGTAGGATAATTGTACCCCCGATTATGTGAGTAATATGTAGTTATAGGCAGGTAATTTTACCCTAATATGGAGGTATAGGTAGTTATAGGCAGATAATTGTCCCCCAATATGGAGGTATAGGAAGTTGTAGGCAGGTAATTGTCCCCCCAATGTGCAGATATAGATAGTTATAGGCAGGTAATTGTCCCCCAATATGTTGGTATAGGTAGTTATAGTCAGGTAATTGGCCCCCAATATGCAGGTATAGTTAGTTATAGGCAGGTAATTGGCCCCCAATATGCAGGTATAGGTAGTTATAGGCAGGTAATTGGCCCCCAGTATGGAAATATAGGTAGTTATAGGTAAGTAATTGTCCCCAATATGCAGGTATAGGTAGTTATAGGCAGTTATAGGCACCCGGACCATCGCAGCGCCCGAGCGCCAACAGTGACTCGAGCATAAGCCGAGATCGGATTTCTCAGCACATTTTTTGTGCTGAAAAACTCGGCATATACTCGAGTATATAGGGTACTTGAATATAGTCAGAAAATGTGGATCCTTTGAAAATGTCAGGGTGTCCCTTTGTTGTGGGGTGCACTTCTGCATTTATTACTCATATTTCTCCTCTCAAGCCACGGTGAAATAGCACCCTATTTTATTTCTGCGTTGTCTGCCACCACAGTCTGAGTTCAGGATGTCCCTTTGTTGTGGTGTGCACGTCCACATTTATTACTCATATTTCTCCTCTCAAACCACGGTGAAATATCACCCTATTTTATTTCTGAGTTGCCTGCCAACAGTGTCATAGGAGGGGTGGGAGGCCCTTTGTTGTGGGGTGAACTTCTGCATCATACACAGCTACGTTCATCTCTCATAAGAAATCGCAGTTTTATAGAGTTTATTCTATTTGTACTCCTGGTTGTCAGAAAACACCACATTTATTAGGTCTTCATTAGAAAATTATTCTATTTCTACCTCTGCTTGTTAGAAAAGACTGCATGTCTTAGACAATCCATAGAAAAATATTTTATTTGTACTCCTGGTTGTCAGTTGTTGGAAAATACTACTTTTATTCCATATTCTGTAGAAACAATTTCTATTTCTGTCCGTGATTGTCAGTTGTTCGAAAAGACTGCAGTTCTTAGATAATTTGCAGAAAAATTTAATTTTTTTACTCCTGGTTGCCAGTTGTTGGAAAATACCACATTTATTCCATATTCCTTAGAAAAAAATTCTATTTCTACCCATGTTTGTCAGTTGTTTGAAAAGACCGCAGTTCTTAGATAATTTGTAGAAAAATTAAATGGTTTTACGCCTGATTGTCAGTTGGTGAAAAAGACCACATTTATTCCATATTTCTTAGAAAATGTTTTATTTCTATCCGTGATTTTCAGTTGTCCGAAAAGACTGCAGTTCTTAGATAATCCATAGTAAAATTTAATTTTTTTACTCCTGGTTGTCAGTTGTGGGAAAAGTCCACATTTCTTAGATATTCTGTAGAAAAAATTTCTATTTCTACTACTGGTTGTTAGTTGTCAGAAAAGACCGCAGTTCTTAGATAATCTGTAGAAATAAAGTCAATAGCTATTCCTACTTTGCAGTTGTAAATCTCAGGGACTGAAGGAAGAGTACTGTTGATTTGGTGTTACGGTTCTTCCACAAGACTGCATTTCACAGATATTCGATAGAAACAATTCTGTTTCTAATCCTAGTTGGCAGTTGGAAATTAGAGGGATTTAAAAACAACTGTGATTTGCTGTCTTTGCAGTACAGTTTTTTCAATAAGAGACTGTGAAAAAATCTTCTAGAACTTTTTAATATTTATCTTTCTGGACATGGAGCAAACTACAGGTGGTAAGCAAGCAAAAAGAGGGGTAGGACGTGGATCTAGAGGTACGAGAGAAGGCGCTCCTTACAGTGCTTCGATCAACACGCAAGCGAGCACATCGTCAGTTGCAGGACAGTCAGGCGTATCATCGCTTGGTCAGTTACCTGTTTATCTCAGTAATGAAGAGCATCGCCAATCTGTTCTTCAGTGGTTAACGCAACCTGCATCCAGCAGTTTTACCTCCTCGTCCTCCCAGTCAAGGCCAAAATGTCGTCATCATCATCGTCAGCATCGGTCAAACCAGAAGCAATAGCATCTCAAATGTCAGCCCATGTACAGACCACTGTGGATAATCCATGTTCTGAAGAGCTCTTTGATGACACAATGCGGTTGGGGTCAGAAGGCATTTCAAAAGATCAAGAGGCCAAAGAGGATGATTTTGTCTACTCTGATGTCCAATCGCTGATGCCGTTAGAGCAGAAGGAAGCTGGTCACTCAGCACAAATCCCGAGCGGTCGGCAACACCTTGCAGTGCCTGTGGCTTCTAGCCTGCAGCTTCAGGATGTAGACTGTCAGGACGAGGAAGTCACCTTTGATGATGTTGATAATGACATTGTGGATCCAACGTGATCTTTTCAGCAGCATTTGATTGCGAGCGCCTCATCAGTGGACGAGGAGTAAGATGATGCGGTAGTGTCAGTATGGGTCCGGCCTCAGAAAGGGAGAGGGCGGTCGCACAAGTCCGCTGAGATTAGTCCGGCAGCCATGATCAGTGGTGGCAGCGAAAACACTGCTACTAGCTTATCGCCATCGAAAAGGTCCAGGACCTGTGAAGCCTGGGACTTTTACGATCAAGCCTCAGACTCGCCGAGTGACGTCATATGCCGGATTTGAATCTAAAAGTGTTTAATTACCACGAAAATAAATAGTCACATGCAGCGAAAGCATGAATTGAAATGGAGGAATCACTTGGAGAAAAAAGGCCTCACAGGTCCTGGGCTTCCAACACCTGTGACACCCTCTTTCTCCTCCTCCTCCGCCACTTCCAAGACCAAGCGTTCCTCTGCTGCCCATGTCCCGCTGCGGCATGCGCATGGATCAGCCCCAGTGCCACACACCGTCACCCGAGTACCACCACCAGAGACACAGTCTACCCCTTCTCCTTCCACCAGTTTGACCTGCACTCCGTACAGTGGCCAGTCTAGCAGCCAGCCTTCTGTGTACAAGGTGTGGGAGCAGAAGAAACGTTTAACCCCCAACCATCCCAAAGCTAAAAGCCTGAATGTCGGCATTGCCAGGCTTTTGGCCTTGGAAATGTTGCCTTTCCGTCTGGTGTACACAGATGGGTTCCGCCACGTCATGGCCCTTGCCTGCCCCCAATACCAGATGCCAAGCAGGCATTTCTTTTCCCGAAAAGCCGTTCCTGCCCTGGCCAGCCACGTGTCAGCTAAAATCTCCAGTGCGTTGGCTGCATCTGTGTCCAGCAAAGTCCATCTGACCACGATACATGGACTAGTAAGCACGGTCAAGGCTGCTACATCTCTGTGACAGCTCACTGGGTGAGTTGGGTGGATGTCTCTGGTGATGACGGTGGCTCTCAGGCTTGGCACACACTCTTCAAAACCGCAGGGATGGTGCAGGTTTCTGTCCCCCAATATCCATGGGTAGCATCACATGCAATGAGAAACCAGGCCGTGCTGAAATGAATGTGTCTTGAAGACCGTCAACACACAGGTCAAGAGCTGTGGACGGCTCTGCACAATGAGACCGAGCAGAGGCTGGGTGACAAGAACCTGGTGCCAGGCAAGGTGGTGTGCGACAACGGGCGAAATCTCCTAGCTGCCCTTAAGATCGGTAGGTGTTAGCACATCCCTTGCCTGGCACACGTCATGAACCTTGTCGTCCAGAAATTTCTAAAGCGCTACTGCCTGCTGAGGAAGGCTTGAGGTCTGAGCTCACACTTCCGGCATTTGCACCCTGCTTCATCCCATCTGGCTGCATTACAGCGTCATCTTGGCCTCCCCATAAACCATCTCATTGTTGACGTGGCAACACATTGGAATTCCACCCTCCACATGCTCCAGCGATTGTGGCAGCAGCGTAATGCCAATACACAGTAGGAAGTGGCGCATGGCCTGACAAGCAGTGGTGCGGACCTTGGGGTGTTGAGCCATAGAGAGTGGAGGTAGGTGAACGACCTCTGCACCATCCTTGTGAGTTTTGAAGAAGCCACCACAATGGTCAGTGAGGACAATGCCCTTGTTAGCATGACCATTGTGGTGATCTTAGTTCCGGAACAAGTTTTGGACACTGAAACAGCAGGTCCCAGCAGTGACGGAGGAGGAGGTAGACACAGATGTGGACACAAAGCCTTACTCTCCATCGGATCAAGAAGGCCCGACAGTTTCACAACTTTATAGATCTTCTCTAGGCGGTGGTTCGGGGTGCAGGGCTGGTGGAGGGTGGCGCTTCAGATCTCAGAGTATGGCATCTGAGGCAAGTCAGGGCTGTGTTGATGCTGAAGAGAAAGAAGTGGAGGAGGAGGATGAGGCATGGCTGGAAACCGACAGTACCGATGTCCCTGCCTTGGAAAGAGGTTGGCACGGATTTGAGGCGGAGGAGGAAGACGAGGAAGATCTGTTTAGTGCCCCTCGACCCCGAGGCTTTGGAAACCCTGGCTGCATATCTCACATGAGTGCTTGGATCCTCTACTTCCTCCAACATGATCCATGCATCAAGGCCATCAAAATGAACAGCAGTTACTGTGTGGCCACATTACAAAGTGAAAGTCAGCACTTTCCTTCCACCCACACAAATTGACAGTAGAATGCAGGAATTGGAGACCATGCTCATTGATCAACTGGAGACAGCTGTTGCGTCTGCTTCACGTTCTCATGTCACGGTGGAACAACGTCAACAATGTGACAGCAGTAGAGTGGCAAGTAGCCGTAGAAGCAGCAGCAGGCATTGTGGCAGAAGCCTAATGGGTGACCTCTGGCAATCCTTATTTAACACCTCACCAATGCCTGTAATGCAGGGCAAAAATCAGACATACAGAGACCACCTTAAGTTCATGGTCCACGACTATCTGCGGCTCAACACCAATGTTTTTGGACATGTTCCAGACCCAATCGACTTCTGGGTATCCAAAATGTATGAATGGCCCGAGCTTGCTTGGCACGCCATAGAAATGTTATTCTGCCCAGCAGCCAGTGTCATCTCGGAAAGGACCTTCAGCACAGATGGAGGAGTGATAACAAACAAACATATCCGGCTTTCTACTGAGAATGTGGATTGTTTGACTTTTATCATGATGAATCAGGAGTGGATCTCTGATGATGGTGTTGCCCCAGTTGCCGAGGTCACCGATTAGTAGCCGGTCTACTTCACATTCCTCTTCCAAAAGAAATGGTCCTCTTGAAAAAAAAAAAATTTTAAATGCTCATTTTTTACTGCAAATTGTATTCAGAGTGTCCAAAACTTCATTTGGCTGGTTTGGCGGTTAGGAGAATGTAAAAGACAGCAATTGTACATGTTTTTTGGAAAAAACCTTATTCTAATTACTCATTTCTTCATGAAACTTTAAGCGGTGTCAATGGTTTTGGGGTCATGGTACTGTAAAAAACAGCTATAATCCAGGTCCTTTGGGAAAAAATGTTGTTTTTAACAGGCATTTGTTCGTCACAATTTTTAAGTGTCTGAAAGGTCATTTATCCAGTTTTTGGGGTCATGGTGCTGTAAAAATCAGCTATAATCCAGATCCTGTTGTAAAAAATGTTGTTTCTAACAGGCATTTCTTCTTTACAATTTTTAAATTGTAAAGAGGTCAATTGTCAGAGAGGTCAATTGTCAAATTTTTGGGGTCCGTGTGCTGTAAACAAACAACTATAATCCAGATCCTACTGTAAAAAATGTTGTTTCTAACAGGCATTTCTTCTTCACCATTTTTAAAAGTGTCCGAGGGGTTAGTGTGCTGTAAACATACAGCTATAATCCAGGTCCCAAAAATGTTTTTTTAAAAAACTCTTTTATTCTGCCTAATTTTATTGAGTGTTGAAAAGGTAATTTTTGCTGCTTTTGGGGTCAGGACGCTGGAAAAGACAGCGATATTCAAGGTCCTATTCAAATACATCTTGTTTCAAATACTCATTTCTTCCTGCTAATTTTGCTCTCTGTGTCCATAAGGGCATTTCTGCTTGTTTTGTTGTCAGACTATTGTGAAAGGGGTGCCAAGGGTGCAAATAGGGCAGTACTCCGGTCAGTGGCCCTCTGCCTTTGTCAAAATACTGACGCATTTACAAGAAGGGCGACATTATCCACTTTAAGGGTATGGGAACCATAGAAAAAAGGCATGCCACCTAAATGCTATCATGGCAATACTCCCAGGAGCTACAATGTTAAACAGCATGATGTGTGAATTTGTGAACAAGCAGATAAATGGTAAAACCCTTGACCGAGAATCAATGTTCGTGTGTAGCAAATTTGCCACCCCATGAGCAGAGACAGTTTCCTCCAGCATGTCCAGTAAAATGAGAAAAAGGAAGCCAGGAACAGGGCACCTGTGTGGAACTGGAGCGTCAACCAGCGCTTCCAAGTGAAGCTCACTTCAGCCGCACTCACGTAAAGGAACCTGAACTCCTTGAGCCCATTCACGACGAGTTTATGTGACAACATCCTTTGCAAAATATTACATTGTTGCTTAAACATAAGGATGTAATGGTGCTACCTCAGACTGTTTCGAATGTCATACATAGTGGCAAGCACTCTCATATAGGCAGAAATTTCTCCCTGTTCGAGGCGCCAGCTGGTTTAGCCAATTGAGAGTGATCACACACTCTTACTGTCCAGTACAGGAGTGGATGTCATTTTAGATGCAGCTACAGACTGCTATCGCTCGTATAATGATCAAACACAAGTGAAACAATCGTGCTCAACCATATAAGCGGTCTGGAGCCCAGAGCACAAACGAACTGAGCCTTTATTTGCCAATACCAAGCTTTTATACATTTTGGGAGTTGCTAGCTTCAGCATAAAGTGAGATAATATGTAACTATTGCCTTATCTCTCTAGTTAGAGCGGGTTACAGCCAGTGTCTTGTCCAAATTGGTGTCCTGAAGTCAGCAAACACAGACATTGTTCAGGTTTCCTTGAAGATGGCAAATATACAGACATTGTCCAAATTCAGCTGAATTTCAGAGTTAACTCTTTCCTGACTCCATTCTTCACAAAAGACAGCGATACTCAATGTCCTATTCAGAACACTCTTGTTTGTAATATTCATTCCTTCGGGCAATTTTTAGACTGATGGTCAGTAAGGGCATTTTTGCTAGTTTGGTGTTGAGGTCACTGTAAAAGACACAAATAGTAAAGGTCGTATTGAAAAAAAGCTTATTTCACATACTGATTTCAAATTTCACATGCCTCAAGGAAATCAAATTGAACAGTGGTTACTGGGTGTCCACCCTCCTTGATCCACGTTCCAAATCAAAAGTCATCAATTTCCTTCCACCCACACAAATTGACAGTAGAATGTAGAAATTTGAGACAGGGCTCATTGATCAACTGGAGACATGTGTTGCGTCTTCTTCACATTCTAATATCATGGTGGAACATAGTCAGCAACGTGCCAGCAGTAGAATGGCAAGTAGCCGTAGCTGCAGCAACATTTGAAAAAATGTTTTTTAAAGTAGTCAATTTCTTCTTGCGAATTTTTATTCTCAGGGTCCATAAGGGCATTTTTGGTGGTTTTGGGGTTAGGCTACTTTGAACTGGATGCCAGGGGTGCCAATAGGGAAATATTCCTGTCAGGGGCTGGAATCAAAAAGGGGCCCGGTTATATGTTAAAAATAGGAACTAGTAATAGGTGGGGGCCCCATTTGATTTAGCTGCATGTAACCCTGAAACGGTAAATAGATGACTGATGGCAGCCCTGGTTCCCACCACACCCACTCTAACTAGGGCCCTGCCAGCTGAACCTCCGTGTTCCACATTGGGATGTTCTTGCTGCCACCACATATATGACAAGTTGTTGGTCCCTGGTGCAAAAAGTGATAGTGGTCTCCTGCCAGTTACCATGTGCCATTTTCAATACCGATGTCTTGTTTTGTGTGAAAGGTGCCCCGTAGCAGCCGCTACCACTGTACCTACTGTGGCTACGCCGTCCTCATCTTTTCGGTTAGCCATTGAACAGAATGAATTATTTTAGCCTGTGAATTTTTTTCTGTGACTCTTATAGTCTAATTGTCTTGACTAAGATGTACCACGTATCCAGTTTACTGTTGTGGATGTTAGTTCCAGCTTCACCTCACCTGTTTTGGTGTAAAAATGAACCTGGCGTTCCTCTCCCATAGACTTTAATGGGAATCGGCGATCAATCGTCATTGAGGATCGTACATCGGCGAGATAATTCCCAAAATTGGGAATCAACTCGAAGACAATAATTTGCCGAATCGCTCATCACTAGTTTCTGGGTCAGTCTGAACGGACCCAGACATGCATCTAACAATTAGCAGTGTGTTTAACACTGCCGGCAATGGGAAACCCGCATCGGCGTTCAGATGAGTGATCGACGATGCGTGTTTGCATCACGTCTGTCAGGTCTGTCTTTTGGATGCAATCCAAGAATTGCATGTCGTTTCTTGGATCGCATCTGAAAGACGGACCAAACAGACGCGATGCAAGCACGCAGCGGCAATCACTCATGTGAACACCGATGCGGGGTTTTTTTATTTCCGGCAGTGGTTTAAACCACATTTCTAATTGTTTTGAGCATTGAATATTCTTTATTTTATGACGAGTTTCTGGATCTTGGTTGGTTACTGTTTTCTGCTATTGGGTTTGGATTCCGATGATACCAAATACATATGGTTTTTGGTTTTGTATTAGTACTTTAAAAAATAAAACAATCTCTTTTTTTCTTAAATTTTTCGCTGAAAAACACCATTTTCTGCAACCAATAACTTTTTTTTGTTTTTTTCACTTATGGACCAGAATGAAGGCGCATTTTTTGTGAGCTGATGTGTAGTATTTATTGAAACCATTTTTTTGGGAAAACGTGGGCTTTTTGGGCTACAGTTTTTAAGGGAAAGTGAAAAAGACCCAAAAAATTAAATTTCAGCACATGGAATTGTTTTTTTCTTCTACAGTGTTCTTCATACAGGTTAAATGATGTTAGATTTTAATAGCTTGATACCAATAATATGTAACTTTTTTTTAAATTCTTTTATTTGTAAAATGGCATAGTGGGTTGAACCCCTTTTAAACCCCTTTTAAAGAACCCCTTTGACGTTTTTAAAACGTTTTCCCGGGGCGTTTTTGGGGGTTTAAAGGGATGGAAGTTTTGGATACGTCCTTTAGGATCGCGCGGGCCCCTTAATGCAGAGGTTTAAACCCCTTTTAAATTTTCCCGCGACGATTGGGGGCGCAAAAATAAGGGGACCCGGAGGAGATCGCCCCCCTGCGTCTTTTGTCGGCCCGGGGAGTGCCACGGATCAGGCGATCCCTGCAGTTTCCCGCCCTTTACAGAAAGCACGGGGAAAGGGAGAGAATGCCCTTCCGGGTTGTCTGTACATACCGGTTTCCCCGGCCGTTCCCCCGGGGGGGCATGGCCCCGGGATCGTGCTGACAAATTGTCATAGGAACCAGTCTTAGGCAACAAAGCTATGCATGGGTTCCTTTTTGAATGAGGGGAATCTAAAAGATCTCTTATTCAATTTTCCCCTTGGGGGGAAAAAAATAAATAAAAATTTTTGGGGGAAAAATGAAAAAAAAATAAAAAAAAAAGGGGGAAAAAAAAAAAGTAAAAAAACCAAAAAAACGAAAAAAAAAAAAAAAATACGTACACCGCCTTTTCCCCCTTTTCAAACGGCAATCGCCCCCCAAAAAAAAAAATCAAAAATAAATTTAAAGTACCCTTTTTTTGGTATCGCCCCGTTTTTTAAAGACCTTTCCCTTTTAAAATCTGTCATGTTTAAACCTTTTTCGGTGAATGGCGGTTTTAAAAAAACCAAAAAAAAAAAAACCCAAACACCCGAATTAAAATTAATTGTTAAACCCGCAGCACATAAAATTGGGTTTAAAAACGGGTCAAAAAATCCTAGAAAACCCCAAAAATTGTAACCCAAATTAAAAAGGGCAGTTTAAAACCCCCAAAAAAAAAATCCCTTTTCAGTCTGGGATTCCCGGAAAAAAAAAAAAAAAATTTTATAGCTCTCAGAAGATTTTCGATGCATAAAAATTGTTTTTTCACCCCCAAAAAACACTTTTTTTTTTTTTTAAAGTGCTTTTCCCAAAATAAAAAAAAAATATATAAATTAGGGTATTTGCCCAATTTAAACGTATCCCAGCCCAAAAGAGTTAAAAACTAACTTATCACGGAATTTCTGCACGGTTAGCCCTGTTAAAAATAAAAATAAAAAAAAATACTAGGATTGCAGTAAATTTTTTTCAATTGGCCCCCCATAAAAAAGGATTTTAAAAAACGATTCAAAAAACCTTGTTCCCCCCAAAAATTTATACTAATAAAAACGTCAACCATCTCGCAAAAAAAAAAAGTCCCTACACCAAACTCCAAGCAAAAGAAAAAATTTTAAAAAATTATGGTCTTTGGGCTTTAAAGGCGATGGGAAAAACGTATTTTCCCGGTTGAATAAAAGTGTTTTTATTTGTTATAAAAACAGGGAAAACATAAAAAAAATTTTACAAATTTGGGTTTTCGGTGTAATTTATTTTGGGGAAAAACCCGCTGAGTAAAGCCCACCCCTGTCATATAAACCGTTTCAGTGACCGCCCATAAAAAAAAAAAAATAAAAAAAAAACTACCAAAATTGCTTTATTTTTTAAAAAATCTCAGAAAAACCTTAAAAAAAAAGTAAAAATAGCAACCCTATTCACCCCAAATGGTTTTCCCAAAAACAACTTAAAATCATCCCCCAAAAAAACAAGCCCCTACACAGTCTGCACACAAACAAAATAAAAATTAAAAACAAAACATAATTTCAAAAAAACCTAAAAAAAAACCAAAAAAAATTTTTTAAAAAACAATAGGGTGTTTGAAAACCAAAAGGTTGGGTTTTAAAAAAAGTTAAAATAAAAAGAAAAAAATAATATAAAAAACCCAAAAAAGTTTTGGGTTTTGTCGCCCCATAGTAAAGTTATTTGGGGATCATTTTTAACTTTTTCCCCTGCGCCCAATTTTTTGGGGGGAAAAAATTTAAAATAAAAAAGAGAAAATTTTTGGGGGTTGGAAAATCTTTTTCTCCCTATATGGTGTCGATAAAATTGGGAACACCGGGGCATCCAAAATGCACAAATACACCCTGGGTGAGGAATTCCCGTGGGTTGGTTTTAATCCAAAAAGGGCGCCCTTTTTTGAAAGGGTTTTCGCCCCCGTTCTGACCCCTTTGGGGGGCGTGGGGGGCTGGCACCCGTGTGGGGTAAATTGGTTTTGGTGGAAAAGGCCGGGGTTTGGATACCCCGATTTAACCCCGCTTTTTATCGCCCCGCTTCGAAAAAAAGTAAACCCCAATCTGTGAAGTTTTAGGCGCTCCAAATGGGGTTTTGGAACGATTTGGGGGGTTTGAATTTCGTTTTAGGGGGTTTTTTTTTTCCAGGATTCCTGGTATTATGAAACTTTTTTTAGAAAAATTGCCAGGAAAAAAAAAAATTTTTTTTTTTCATTTTCACAAGCCCTTTTGTAAAAAAAAATTTGTGAAACTAAATGTGGGGGGCTATTTTTTCAATGCACAATGGAAATATTCCAAATTTAAAGGGGGGGGTTGTTTACCAATATGGGGGTCTTTTTAGGGGGGTGTTTATTAAAATTTGAGCCAACCTTAGGTGTCCCCCAAACCTGAAATTTGGGGCCTCAATTTAAAAACGTATTTAAAATGAGACCCAGAGTATAGTAGGTGCTCCCTTTTTCCTTTTTGTGGGGGTTTTGGGGGGGGCCCAAAAATGGGACTAGGGCCACTTTTGGGAAAATTCCCCTAAGAAAAGGGGAGGGCCGGGGGGAATTGGTTATTAGTTTTCATTTACCCAGTCACATTTACCGGGGATTTAAATGAATTAAAAGGAAAAATATTGAAATTCTGCATTTAAAAAATGAAATTTTGAAAAATCAAATTCCCACTTTATCTTTAATTTCTGTGAAAAATTTCTGTAGGGGTTTTAAACAAAATTCCTAAAAAGTTTGTAAAAAACGGGAAAAAGGGGCTAGTTTCTCAGATGGCGTCACTATGGGGGTATCTAACTTGGGGAAAGGCCCCCCAAAGCCAGTCCCGAACTGGGGGGTGGTCCCTTAAAAAAAAGGAATTTTTGCCCAAAATTTTTTTTGAAAATTTTGAGAAAATACTACTTTAAAATTTTTAAGGGCCCTCTAATTTTCGGGGTTAAAAAAAACAAAAAAAACATTTTAAAAAAATGATGGGCCCAAACCCATAGTGGAATATTGGGAGAGCTGTTTTATTAAAAACTATTTTTGTGGTGGGAATTTAAACCCATTTTCTTCACGCGAAATTTTGTTGCAAACTTTCAACAAATCCCCCAAATTTTTTAAATTTTCAAAGAAATTTTGTTTTTTTTTGAAAAAACCAAAACCCAAGGGGTTTTTGGATATAAAAATTTTTATTTTAACCCTTTAAAGCCCCAATTGTTCACGGGAAAACAAATTTTCTGAAAAACCCTTTTAAAAAAGGTAAAAGTTTTCAAAAAAATTTTTCCAAAATTTAAAATTGGGCACGGGGGAGGATTTTCTTAAAATTTGGGGGGGTTGGGGGGTCAAGGAAGGCAAAAACAGGTGGGGGCCTTAAGGGTTAAAATTTTTTATACCTTCTTTACTTTCACTTTTTTATTGGGGACTTTATCACTTTTAAAGGGAAAGGGTTGGGTTGTACACACTTTTACATTATATAAATAATGCAACAGAGTATACCAAGATGGCCGTTTATTTATTTTCCCGGGTTCAGGAACTAATAGAATTGGGTAAAAAAAAGGGGAGCCTGGTTTATTAAGGGTTCCCGTTTTTGGGCCGGCGGGGACTCTATGATTTGGGCACGGTTTGGGGAAGGGTGGGGGGAGGAAAAAAGGGGGTTTGCACAAAGCGTTCCTTATTCATTCTGATACTTCGGCTAATGCAGGGGGGTAAACTGTAGGGATTGTAGCCGGCTCTGTTCCCTGCTGTTAGAAGGTTTTTTGTTAAGGGGAGGTTTGCACGGTGGACAAAAAACCCTTTCCCAAAACAAATGTTGGTTTTTTGGGGTTTAAAGCACCAAAACCAAAAAAATTATTGTTAAGTTTTTGTTCCAGTTTCATAGTTCTAACTTTGAGTTATTACACTTCATGGCCAATTCCAATATCAGTCCACACTCAGAACTGTTCAAAAGAACATACTACTAAAAGCCCATTTATTGGGGAGTTGAAACACTACAAATCGTAATGAAAGTACAAACATTAAGTCAAAAAATTTAAGCCCAAAGGGTTTAAAAAAAATGTAAATGAGCTTTTAAAAAAGCATTTTTAAAGTTAAAAAAAAAATAGGGCAACCCCAAAATTTAAACAACATAAATGTTGTTAGCAAGGTTTTCCAAAAAAAACACAGTAAAGGGCCCCCCACATTTACTTTTCTGCCAAGAAAGACTTTGGGGTTATAGTGAGGTGGTGGTGTGAGGTGGTGGTCAGTTCAGAAAAATTCAAAGTTTAAAACATGATGTCCCGGGGGCCCCAAAAAACCTGATTAAATGTGGAAAGAATGAAAAGAGAAAGGGGTGGGGATAAGGGTTAACCAGGGTTAATAATTTAAGGAAAGGGTAACCCCCCAATTTTAAAACCCTTTGGTTTTAAGGCCCCCGATGGCTTTTCCAGGGGTTCCCCCTATTGTGCTAAAGTGGGTTTATCCAAGAGAGGAAAAAGAGGGAAAAAGGGCCCAAATTGGCCCAATTTTGGGAAAAAAATTTCCTTTGTTTCCCAGTCCCAACCCTAAATTGGGTTTTATTATTTTCCCCACTAGAAATGCATTTTCCCGCCCCCCTTTTTGAATTTTGTTTTGGGGATTTCATCATGACAAGTTCCTTGGGTTAGAGAGTTTATAGTCTTTACTGCACTTTTCCCGGGAAAGAAAACCAAATTTTCTTTGGGGTTTTTTTAGAAACTTTTTTCCCCAAAGATGTAGAGGATTTTCCCCCCCTTTTTCTTGATACAATCCTTTTGGGTTTTGAACAGAATTTTTATAGAAATTTCTATAATTTTCCTTTGGGGGATTTTTTTAATATTGATTATGTCACCTCAAAAACAAGGGGTTTTTTCTAAAATGGGACCTCCAGTAAAATTATTTACTTTTGTTGGGGCCCCTTTGTTCAAGCTCTACAAAGTTTTTTCATGGCACTGGGGACCCAAAAATGTCCACAAAATTCTCCAAATTTTTGGGCTAACCAGACTTGTATAATGGGGGGAAAAATGTTTTCATCATGTGCATCTATTTCCCCCTTTTTTTAATTTCAAAATTATCATGGTTTTAAAAGTTAAGTTTTATGTTTTAATAGGGTTCCCAAGTCTTTATTTGTGTACTTTTTTTCCCAAAAAGGGTTTTTTCGTTTAACCCAAATAATTTATGAAAAATTGATTTTTTTCTTCTCTGTGATTAAACCTTTTCATTTTTCAGTGCTTAAAAACCCCAATTTTGCCATTTCTCTGCCAGGCCCCTTTTAATTATTCAGAAACCCTTTGTAATAAAACATTATTCCCCCTATTGTGTTGATCACCCTTTAAAAGCTTTGTTCATCCTTTAAAAAATCGATATTCTATGTGCAATCCATGTGTAAGATCAAATTTTTTTAAATTTTTAAAAAGAGTTTTGGGCCCCAAAAAACTGACCCCTTTTGGTGGGCCCCAAATAGTAACGGGGTTCCGGGTTTTAGTATCTACCATTAATCACCATCCATTTTTTTTCTATCAGTTATATTTAGTTTAAAATTTCCCCCTTTTTCACCCAGTCCAAAAAAAATAATGGAAAATAATGAGAAACCGATGTGAGGGCATATTTGCAGGATCTGATTGGGATTTCTCAAAAAACAAAAAAGAGACTCCCCAAAAGTTCTAGCATTGTTTTGCCAAAATGTACTTTTTTTTGTGGGGTTTTTAAAGTCATATCTAAATAATATATTTTACCCCTTGGGAAAACAAAAAGGGGGAAAAATTTTTTTGAAAACCCTTTTGACTTTTTAGGATCTTTATTAACCCCTTTTACTTCAGCTTTTTTACATGAGGGTTACTGTAATTTTTTAAAACGTCATCCCCTTTCCTATATTATACATAATTTGACTTGCAAAATATTTACAATTGCTTAGTTTTGCAGATTCTTTCCCTGTAATTGCATTGTTACTGTTTTGCTCTTAAAAATCAAAATGCAATTTTTATTATTTTTTTAGTTTTTGGGAAATCCACTTTGGTTTTAAATACTGCCTGAATCCTTCTGGTCTGAATCAGATTAAGCATATATGACAAAACTTTATCCAGCTCTTCTACACATTCCAATGTTGGGCGACGGATTGGATAAAAGTACAGCTTTTTCTTCAATTTTCCCCACAGTGTTCAAAAGATCAAAAGTTCGCCCTGTAACGGTGGGGGGGAAAAAAGTGGGAGTGGACCCTGGACCACTCCCGGGCTTGTCGAGGGGCGTAATAAGTGGCCATCGGGATGGGCCTTTTCAAGAGCCTTTGATGGAAAGGGTTTGGGCGACCCCAACAGCCACCAGGTGCACCCAGAGCATTCCCCAGCATGGCAGCTGACCAGAAGGCCAAATCCCAAGGAGGACAAAAAGGTAAGGGGAAAAGAAAAAGCAGACTAGGAGTTTTTTGTGCGGGGTACAGAAAGACAAGGACGGGGACTAAACGGATGCCAAAAAAGGGGGTTTTAAACAGAAGCCCAGGTACAAAAAGACTGACTGAAAACAACACCAGAACAAGTCAGAGACAAAGGGGCTAGGACTCGGGCAAGGGAACAAGGCTGACCAGGGCACAAACACAGGAAAGGAAAAAGGCAAGGAAACTCACAGAAGGGAAAACAGGGACAGCAGAAACAAGTGGAACTAAGGCTTTAAAACATGGAAAAGACCAGACAAAGGTGCAGACAACACATGAAAAACAACATGGAACAAACCCAAAACAGAGGACCCAAAGGACACCAAAAAGAAGACAATACACAGGAAAACAGACTAACCAAGAGCCCAAAAATGACCCCAACAAGGTCAAAAGGGGGAGTGTGGGGAGAAGAGGCTTATAAGCCCACAGGTGGAAGGGGTTGGCGGGAAGCCTAACCCGCTGAATGTGGGAAAAAAGGGAAGGGAAGTGTGGCGCCGCCTTATAACCCAAAAGGAATAGGGCAGCACCCAAGATGGAGGGCAGCATGGCCAGCAAGAGAAAGCTGCACGCAATCAAGGGGAGTAAGCGCGGCTACAGGACGCTCACAGTGACACTGCAACAGGAACAGATCTGCGAAGGGCAAGGTACGACGCGGTTGCAGCAGGGCCGAGCGTAAAAAACAGGAAGTGGCCGGATGTGACAGCCCCCTCCCTTAAGCCCCCCCCTCCTCCCTTCCCAAACCATAAAAGGAAATTCCACCTAGGTCAGGGACGAAAAATCCGGGGGGCACCCCAAAACCCAAATAAGGCTGCACAGCCAGTACCCGGGGGAAAACCAGGAAAAAGGGTGCCCCAGGAGGGGAAAAAAAATGGGGGACTAGGCAAAATGGGAGGGGGAACCCGGGCGGGCAGTAAGGCTAGGGCGGGGGGAACCGTAAGCCCGGGGAATTAACGGCTCAGGGCGAGACCGTAAGCCCCGGGGATCAGAGGCCAAAGGGCGAGACCGTAAGCCGGGGACCAGACGGGTCAGGGGGAGACCGTAAGCCAGGGGACTCAGACGGTGGGGCGGACCGAAGCCCCCCGGGGGTCAAGGTAGGGGACCGTAAGCCCCCGGGGATCGACGGGCCCGGGCGGACCGAAAACACGGGGACCAGAGGCTCAGGGCCCGGACTTTTGCCAGGGGACTCAGCGGGTCAGGGCAGACCCTAAGCCACGGGGACTCAGACGGCCGGGCGAGACCCTAACCACGGGGATCAGAGGTCAGGGGGGGGTAAGGGAAGGGGCTAGGGCGAACCGAAAAAGCCACGGGGGTCAGAAGGTCAGGGGGGAGTAAACCCCCGGGGACCTCAGACGGCTCAGGGGGAGACCCTAAGCCACGGGGGATCAGACGGCTCAGGGCGAGCGTAAGCCACGGGGGACCGACGGCTCAGGGCGGAAACCCGGGCCCCGGGGCCAGGCCAGGGGGGAGGGGCCCCTAAGCCACGGGACTCGAGGCCCCGGGCGAGCCCCAAGCCCGGGGGGGCTCAGACGGCCAGGGCAGAACGTAAGCCCCGGGGGGTCAGACCGCTAGGGCGAGACCGTAAGCCACGGGACTCAGCGGCTCAGGGCGGACCGTAAAACCACGGGGACCCCGACGGCTGGGCGAACGTAAGCCACGGGGCTCAGAAGGGTTCAGGGCGAAAAACCGTAAGCCAGGGGACTCAGAAGGCTCAGGGGAGACCGTAAGCCCGGGGGCCCGACGGCTCAGGGCGAGACGTAAGCCACGGGGGGCTAGACGGTCAGGGCAGACGAAGCCACAGGGACTCAGACGGCTCAGGGCGACTCCGTAAGCCCCGGGGATCAGACGGCTCAGGGCGAGGGCCGAAGCCCGGGGACTCAGACGGCTAGGGGGAGAACCCTAAGCCACGGGGACTGAGGTCAGGGCGAGACCTAAGCCCCGGGGATCAGAG
Source organism: Phyllomedusa bahiana (assembly GCA_025379985.1). Classification (NCBI taxonomy): domain Eukaryota; kingdom Metazoa; phylum Chordata; class Amphibia; order Anura; family Hylidae; genus Phyllomedusa; species Phyllomedusa bahiana. The sequence continues at coordinate 20,568 of JAODAL010020764.1, forward strand.
GCTCAGGGCGAACCCTAAGCCCAAAGGGGGGCTAGAACGGCTCAGGGCAGGGGGCCGTAAGCCACGGGGGCTCAGACGGTCAGGGCGAGACGAAGCCACGGGGATCAGACGGCTCGGGGGGAAACCCTTTAAGCCCCGGGGACTCAGAGGCTAGGCAGCCGTAAAGCCACGGGGATCAGACGGCTCAGGGCGAGAAAGTAAGCCCGGGGGGCCCCCCAAAAAAGAACCCGGGGGTGAATTTTGTGACCAGCCTTTAAAACCCAACAACTGCCAAAAAAATAAAGAAAAAACATCCCAAAACAAAAAAGACAGCCAAAAACAAGTCCCACATGGGCCAAAAAAAACGAGGGCAAAATGTCAGTGGGGTCCATGGGGCCCGATTCTACTGTAATGGGTGACGGGGAAAGCGGGGAGTGGACCCCTGGACACTGCTGGGGTTTTTCCGAGGGGGAGTAACTAAGTGGCCATCGGCGGGTCTTCACGAGCCTTTGTTGGGGAAGGTTGCTGACCCCAAAAAGCCCCGGGGGTCCCAGAGAGTCCCCAGCGTGGAGCTGAAAAGGCCAGAAAATACCCAAAGGGGCACAAAAAGGATAAGGGAACAAGATACAGCAGACAGGAGTAGATATGGAGGTACGAAAACAAGGGCAGGATAAACATGCCAAAAACAAAAGGTTAAAAAAACCCCAGGTAAAAAAAAACGACTGAAAAAAAACCCCAGAACAAGATCAGAGACTAAGGTAGGACTCAGGCAAGGGAACAAGGCTGACCAGGGCACAAAACAAGGCAGAGAACAAGCAACTAGGGGTACCAAAAGGAAACCAACAAGAAGACAATACCAGGAACAACAGACTCACCAAGAGACAACAGACACAACAAGGTCGGGCCAGGGTGGAGGGGAAACAGGCTAAACCCCACAGGGGAAGGGGGGCAGAGGAACCCAAACCCCCGTGCACACGTGGGAATAAAGGGAAGGGGAAAGATGGGCCGCCGCCCTTATAGGCTACAAGGAATAGGGAGCACCAAATGGGGGACACATGGCCAGAAAAGGGAAAAGGCCCACAAAAATCACAGGTTGAGAAACCCGCGTACGGGAGCCTCACAGCGACACGAACAGGAAAACCAGATCTGGTGGGAAAAATAGAAACCTGTGGTTCGCAAAAGAGGCCGCAGCGAAGGACAGGAATGGGGCACGGACCGTGCACTACCTAAAAGCTTGTTATTGATTTTATACAAAAAAGTTTCATTTAAACACGCCATGTATGAGGGGTCAGGAGTCGGAGTCGGAGTTTGGGGGAAATTGAGGAGCGGAGTGGGGTTTTGGCTTGCCTTCCCCCAAGCCCTGGGCGGGTAAGTACCCAAGATGGTAGTAGTTGGTGCAGTAGTTGCATTGTGGCAATGTAAATGGTAAAAATAATGCCGGATTTTACTGAAGATACATAATCTCTAAACGGCAAAATAGCAGGATCAAAGTTCACATAAATAACTCTCTCCATCCACTTGGAAGTATGCAACAGGATAATTAAATGTCAAAAGTCGGGGGTATGGTGTCCCCTGAGAGAGTAGAGAATGTTCACCCATTAGCGTTGAAGTTTCTCAGTATATAATGGATTAAAATTTTCCTTCTCCTATTGCAGACTGTGTAAGGGCCTCTGGGGCTGTGATACTCCATACTAAACTGTCTTTAGTATTTTTTGGGGGATTTGAAATTAAATTTAAGGCTAAAAATTTTCCCCTTCTAGAAACAGGCTGCAGTCAATTCACCACCCTCACTCATTTTTTCCAAACCGGGACCAATTTTCTCTATAAACGAGCGGGATATGCGGCGAAATTACAGTAATCCACAGTTCTCATAGAGAAAAGGGAAATTACGCCCTCCCCCCCCCCCCCGCTCTGCAAACGATCGTATTTTATGCGTGGGGGGTAAGGGACATGCAATTACTTGCAGCGAACAAGCGCCACGAGAAATTCATGTCTATGGGGCCGGCGAGCTGCCGCCCTCCCTTCCCCCCCCACGGGGGGTGTGGTATCACAAAACTCCCCAAAAACCCGCGTAATTGTGGGGCGTACTGTAAAAGCCGGCAATTACCCATGTGAAAATAGCTAAATGTACTCCCCATCTCCTCTCACCCCCTTGTAATCAGGAGGGGTGTTGGGCATGTGAGGTGGGGCATGTGGGGTAAGAAACTTAGCCCTTGCTGGCACAGGGCTGTACAAAACTTTCTTAATATTTCATAATAATTACATACATTACACTAAATGACACATAATACACGAGAGAAACGCTCCCTGACCAACCTTACAACATGCATCAAATAGTGCGGGAAAATTTTAAAAAGCAACACCAGATTCCGTTAGAAGCAAGGAAACTAAAGAAAAGGAAGTGTTAAGTAATTTAATGAATGATAAAGCCTTTTTATAGACTTCAAAAAGGAACACCAAAAGGGAGTACATAAAAAAAAAATGGAGTTTTGCCTTTTTAAATCTTCCTATCCCCATAATCTCTGTCACTTTCCAGGATTTTATGCACCTATAATAACTGAATGTTGAGCTATCAAATAATAAAGGTAAATAAAACCATACTTTGAGTTGTCGCCTAGTTTCCTCTAAAAGGTGAGAGAACAAGGGTTTATTTAATTTCCATTAATTTTTTGATAATATCCCCTTTAAAGCGTTTCTCTTATTTGGTGATGATAGACCCCAAAAAACAATTTAATGGTTAAAAACAAAAACCACAGAAGTATAGAAAGTTTTAAAAAAAAGGAGGAAACAAAAAACAAGGAGAGAGTTGAAATAGAAAACTTGCCTAGGGAAAAAAGGTCTTCTAACTGTGGAGGCCTCTATTTTTTCATCTAAAATCCTTAAAGGGGTTTTTCCATGAATAAATTATGGGGAACTTTGCAAATAAAAAACAAAAATTTTCACCCTTTTTAATTTTAAAAATTCTACATCGTTTTTGTTTTAGCTTCCTTTAGGATCCCTTGTTTTCAGCCAACTCCAGGGATCGACCCGGGTGAGAGCCCTCATCCCCGGTCAGACATGCCAACATCACTTTCCCCTCAGTACTGAGTGTTAACCCCCGGGGCTTCATTCTAATCCTTCCCTTTCTCCCTTTGTAATTGTTAAACGTCAAATAAAAAAAAAAAAAAACCTAAATCAGCTTTGTGCATTGATAAAGAGAAAAAAAAACCCAAAACAGTTTGGTTCCGCAGGGATTTGAACCAAGGACCCTTGTGCCTGGAGGCAAAAACCCTACCTCTCAGCTACTCACAATGCTTTACATAAACAGACCTTTCTCTAACTATAGAGAGGATAGGCATGGTGATGTCAGTCTGCTGGGTCACATGATATTCAATTCAAACAAATCACACATGCCCCCTTCTGAGCACACAGAGCTGAAGAGCTGGATGCAGGATGTATGAAATGAAATGAAATCGTGGCAAAACCCCTTTAAGGAAAAATGGTTGATCAAAAAGCAACTTCAAACATTCCTGTCTATGTAAAAAATTTCTTCGGAGTTGCCGTAGTACACTGCCCTTTTCCCCTTTACAAACACCAATCGCCCCCAAAAAATATTTGGTATTGCCATGTGCGTAACGACCTACCTCATAAATCTATAATGTTAATTAACCCACCAGATGAGCACCGTAAAAAAAAAAAAAAAGAAAACAAGAAAACAGTCTCAGTGTTTGGTGCTACAGGAAAGAACCTGGTTACTGTCAGAAACAGAACATCTAATGTGATAGTCTGCTTCCGGAGAAGTTGCAGGCTGGTATTTTTATGGTAAAAAAGAGACCTTCCTATCCTGATATTATCAACTTACAGCTGTTGGTTTTACCTTAGCTGGTTCTAAAAAAGGAGGTGGTGGGAATTCTATGTAATTTTCTTTTAATTATTTATTGATCATATTGTAATACCTAGGTTTTCAATAAAATATATTAAATAATTTAAAACAATCAATGTGGAAAAACCCTCCTTTTATGGTATGAAATACGTAGAAGTAATGCTTAATTTTATTGTACATTTTAATGAAATAAATAAAGTATTATTCATGTTAAGGATATGTGCCAATACTTTTTAACATTTACTGTGGAATGACAGTTCATCAAGCATATTCCGGACAAACAAAGAAACTCCATTAGACTGGATTCTCTAAAGCAAGTTAAAACAGAGGAAGTAGTAAATACCTAAGGGCATGTGACTTTGTTTCTCTTTGTTCCTAGATAAGTAGAAAGGGTAGACCTCAGGTTGGAAGGTAGGTAGGTAAGGCCATAGGTAGGTATGCAGGTGGTTAGACAAGGCCCCTGGAAGGTAAGCAAGGGACCAGGTAGGTCAGCAGGCAAGGAAGTAGACAGGTAGGTAGGCTGACAAGTAGTTTCCCCTTTAGTTTGATACAATAAAAAAAACCTTACTTCTCCCCATTCACCCCAACTAGCAGCAAGATATCCTGGGTTAGGCCCGGTGTGGACAGCGTGTTGCTGTGAAGTTACCATGCCACTTGGATTACAATGCTCCCCTGATGTCCTGTAGGCCAAGGACATATAAACTGTGAAAAAAAACAGGTCAAATGCATGTGCCATGTGTCACTGAGACATACCTCCATCCGCATAAGGCTGTAATGGCTAGGATGTATGCAACCATCAGCATTGCGTGATCTTGTGTGTGGGGTGCTGATGTTTAGAAAGAGGGAGCCCCCCACTCTCTCTGTTAATCACCTAGATGCCGCAGCTGCTATTGACTGTGGCACCTAGTTGGTTAAATGGCTAGAAATCAAGCTCTCCCACAAGGCATTCACAGAGCCCGCATTTTGCTAATGCCAGCTCCGATCACTGCATGTCTGGGTCTTTGTGACTCAGCAATGCAGCTACAGCTGTGTAGTGGTGGGAGCGGTGGGTTTCCCTGAAGTCAAGGGCCCAGTCCCAAGTGCAACCTTTGAGACTCCTGTAGCTACACCATTGCCCTGCTTCACCCAGAGTGGAACACCCATGCCAGCTTATTTCTGTCTTGGCTTATAAAGGCGTATTTGTGTTAACTAAGGGATTAATACTCACAGGGTATACATTTTTGTTGACAGCATACTTCCTGATAAATGTAATGTCCACATTAAAGATGTGATCAGTTAAAAAACAAACTGACTGCTGGCAAATTTATACTGGCCAATGATTAAGAACATTTGTTTGCTCGTTTATGAGCCTGTGTAAAAGAGCTTAAAAGGGTTTTGCCACAAAGTAAAATTGATGTGGGAAGCTTGCAAAATAAAAAATAAACATTTTCAACATTCATTATTATTAAAAAATATTAGTTTTAGCTGATATTTTAGTAGTCCATAGTGTTCAGCTCGTCTCCATGGGATATGACCATAGTTACATATTTAGTATGATTGAAAAAAGACACATGTCCATCAGTGATGCACATGCTCAGGCATGACCTCTCCTCTCAGGCAGCTACTGTCAGTCTCTATGTAATCACAGACAGTAACCCACTGCTCAGCAAGTGTTCAATGCCAGATGCTGTCATTCTATTCCTCTTCTCTGTACTCCTTAGTAATTAGTCAAACAATGCAAATAAATAAAAAGATAAAATAAACCTCTATGAGGTATGTGCATTGAAACAAAAAAAAAAAATCCACGTGTTGAGCTCCTGCAGGAATTTGAACCTAGAACCCCTATGTTGGAAGACAGAAGTGCTAATCACTTAGCTACACTGTAGTTGCTCACAGCTCTTTGCATAAACAGACCTTTGAGTGAGCACACTGTGGGCAAAGGCATGGCTATGTTAGCCTGCTGGGTCACATGATATGCAGTTAAAAAAATCATACATGCCCCCCTTTGAACACATTGAAAGCTGAAGCAAGACAAAACAGGCATGAAATGCCTTCATTGCAAAACACCTTTACGACACTACATACTTTTTGTTAACCCTTTTGGATCTGGTCTATTTTATTAATGTATTTTGTTAACCTGAAAATCAGTTTAGGGCCATGATCAGGGCAATATGGCTGGTCCAAAAAGATTTGAAAAAATTGGGTCAGCCTGCCAATACTTGTCATTAACTTTAGGAACTTGTAGGCAGGCCCCATTGTTAGTGCTCAGTACACAGCACTATATATTGTAGAAAAACACCAAGGTTAACATGTATAAACTTGGCACCGACTCGACAGTTCTAACTGGCTTTTTATTAGTGTAGAAGACACACAAATGTATTAATGTGTCATATGTGGGTCCATAAATCTGGCATGTGGTATGCCTTGCAGAGCATATTTTTGGTGCATTGAAAAGTGTTGTGTCTAGTGAAGAATGTGGCAAGTTTTGGCGTACAACTGTTCATACATCTATAGAACAGGTCTATGAAAACGGGCACAGCCCCATTCGTACATGTCATCCGAAATGTCTAGTTCACATCTTTTCTATATCACATTTATTTCTATCGGGAATATTGAACCTAGCTTCACAAATATTTGTTGGAGCAATGGAAGAAGGTGAGACCCACAAGTAATAGAGAAGGTTGGAAAAAGACACAAGTCCACTGAGTCCAACCTATAATAGTACAGTGCTGATCCAGAGGAAGGCAAAAATCCTTATGCGGCTGATGCCAATTTCCTCCTACAAGAGGAAAAATTATTTCCCGACTCGAAATATGGCAATCAGAATAATCCCTAGAGCAACGTTCTATCTCCAGAATCTAGTTCCCATAATATATAATATTATATTTTTTTAAAAAAAAGATCTAAACCCTTCTGAAACTTTACCAATTAATCCACCATCACAATCTCTTGTGGCAGTAAATTCCACAATATTACCGCCCTTAATTTGCCATTTCTCTACTCAAGTCTGCAACTTCCCTAAATTCCTCTGTAATATTCCTCTGTGTTAATAACCTTTCAGAGCCTTCTATTATCAGTAAATATTGCAATTCTGCTCTATAAGTCACCTAAAAGGACATAAATACATATATTAAAAATAAGAGGAGCCAATACTGACCCTTATGTTCATTGTCAGACTGAGGTGCCTAGAGCCCACCCCAAAACTACTGTATTTTGCCGCCCTTTCCCTGCCACCTGCGCTATGCCCTAACCCTTTCTTGTGTCAAATGATACAGACTGGTATGATGACTGTCACACCGGCCTATAATCAAGATGGGTTGTGGAGACCAAATACCACCACATTATGACCACATATCATGACCACATAGTGCGAAATAATACCACCATTCTGTTACTGAATAAACCATTATAATACTACATTGTATTACTACATTATAACCAATATACTATGTCCAATAATACTGCAATACAGTTATATAGTGGTAAATACCAGTTGTACACATATTACATATTAGTGATTACAGTACAGTTACATCCAGGTGACATATTTTCTGACTGGAGTCATTTGCTTTTCCTTTTCTTCTACATCCGGTCCTGACCACAATGATGACTTCTTCCATCTATAACTCTATGCAGAGTTTATCACAGAAACATGTTAGACTTTTCACTGTTTAAGCATTGGCCCCGATTTAATATATAGCCCCCACATTAAGTAGGTAGATTTATAGCCCTCCCCAATTAAGTAGGTATTTAGGTCTCCCATTGAGTAGATTGGTAGGTATATAAGTAACCCAGTATACAAGTAAGTAGGTAGGTATAGAGGACCCTTATTTGGTAGGAAGTTATGTAGGTCCCTCCACTAGTTAGGTAAGTATAATGGCACTTGTTAAGTAGTTGGTTGCCTCCCCCACTGGATAAATATTAGGGCCTCTATTAAGAAGGTAGGTATATAGGATCCCCCCATTAGGTAATTACTTACCAGTGGGTAAGTGTATACAGTAGACCCCCAGTAAATAAAATATAGACCCACTGTAGGTAAGTAGGTATATGGGCCCACTGTAGATAGGTACATAGGTATCCTGTGGGTAAGTAGCTTTCTAGACACCCTGTAGGTAATTAGGTATAGAGGCCCTCCAGCTGGTAGGCAGATATATAGCCTCCCCTTCTAGGTAGGTACATTAGCCGCCTGTAGTAGTCCCTCTCTAACTTATTTAAAAAAATATTCACCTCTATTTTCCTAGCATCCTCTAGGTCAGAACCCTAAGGCAGGGTGCTTTAGGTTTCTGGCCAGTGAGACAAAACATCACAGGAGACATGATACAATTGGTGCATCACGCTCCTGCACCATTTACAACTGTAGCTAATAGGCATTTCCCAAAGTAGTCTGTCATAGTTTTCAAATACTTTTCTTGAGGACACTCATACAGTTAAAAACGTGCCACAGAGTTTTGGCCCACCAGAGAAATACACAAATTTACATATATTTTCACCCAGTCCCACCATTTTAAATTTTTGCACCGATCTCTTATGTGGAACACTATCAAATGACTAGTCCAGATAGACAACATCCACTGCCTTACACAGGTCCAGTTTGGAGCTTACCTCTATATCGAAACTGATCAGATTATTTGGACAGGACCAATCTCAATTTTACACACAATGAAAGTTAAACCCCTTTTTGAATACTGGCACCACATTGGCCATGTGCAATCCTGTGGGACAGACGCTGTTATTATCGAGTCCAGAAATATTATAAACAAAGGTTTGGCTTGAAATACAAGATTTAGACCTCAGAGATTTCTTTAAATCTTTTTTCATAATATTGATCCATTCTTTTGACTTTTTTCCTAGAGATGTTAAATATAAAGATATCTTCAGGAATATTATTCCTGTTACACATTTTTGTATCATTGGCCCACAATCACACCTTACACCCACCCTCACCTATGTCTCTTACAAATAAAAAAAAAGAATAAGACCCATATGCTATATGCTGAAAAGAACCTTGCAGTATGCAATTTGCAAGATTTCACTGTGAGGAACCAGTCAGGGGGCACATGAGTAGACGCCAACTGAGTGAGGAAGTGATGCTGTTCCCAACCCACTGTTCCTACCTTTTTGGGGTGCCCGACTCCTTAACAGGTTAGCCCCAAATGAAGACTGCGAGATACACTAAGTAGGTGAAAACACAAGACGCAGACAGAGATACACTAAGTAGGTGAATACACAAGACACAGACAAAACAAACACTAGACACAATAACAGAAGGTCAAACTAGCCAGATAAGCAACAGTCAGGAGAAGCAGTACAGTATCACTAAAGCAGAGGAATAGTCGGTAAGTATAGCCAAGGTCAAGTAACAGGTAAAGCAAGAAAGAATAACAGGCTAGCTTACAGGAACAAAAGGTAACCAGTATAGCAGGCAATGACATAGGAACCCTTTCATAACAGACCAGAGAACAAGGAACAGAGGTGGAAGCAAGAAAGACCGTGATTTGAAACAAGCCTGTAAATCAAAAAGACTTGCAAGGAAATAGGTTAACTAGCCAAGTGCTGGAGGACACTGACTATGGGCGTTTGCCAGGAATCAATTAACAGAGCAGAGTATGACAGTGTTCACACTGGTGAAAACAAATAAAAGGAACTATGGGTTTTTGTTGCAACGTCCGTAGTTGGCGACCAGAGCACACAGCTGAGGGTCTGTCATTCACAATCATGACATTACCCCCTCCCTTATGAGGGGCCACCAGACCCTCATCAGACCCTCCAGGTTTGGGAGGGTAGGCTTGGTGAAATTTTTTTTACCAGCCTGGCAGAGTGCAGATCTCTAGCTGCCACCCTTACCCTCTCCTCAGGACCATACCCCTTCCAGTAGGCCAAATACTGAATTTTGTGAGAATTAATTATTCATTCAGTTTTGTATTCCAGCTCCCCCCTGTACGACCACAGGACGAGGTGAACAATGAGCGACAAGAGCGGGAATATATTTTTTCAACAACAACTTATGATTGCGAAGTTAATCAGGAAGTCGCAATCTGAACGATACAGCATTTATGATTTCCGTGATGACAAAGAGACCAACAAAGCATGGAGCGAATTTTGCTGCTAGGACTTGAAGACGGAGATTTTTTGTCGAGAGCCACACCCTTTCACCGACAGTATGTTCAGGTCCGGGTCGGCGTTTTTTATTAGCATATTTGATTTAAGTTGGGCATTTTAAGAGTCTCGTGACTCCTAACCCAGACTGTACGCGATTGATTAATGGCGGATTTTATTGAGAAAAATTTACCTGGGGTGAAAACTATAGTTACAGTAAAAGGGGGACAGTCGTGTCGAGGAAGGTTCATGATTGTTTAGAGTGAATTCAGCCATAGGCAAGTACTCACTCCACCTTTCCTGGCATTCCGAAACCTTAAATCTAAGATACTGCTCCAATGACTGATTTAGCCTATTGGTTTCAGGATGAACGGCATAGGAATATAACAGTTAGATGCCAAACCTGAAGCAAAACGCTCTCCAGAACCACGACATGAACTGTACCCCACTGGCAGACACAATATTAGAAGGAATCCCATGGAGTCTCAGTATATTACGGATAAAAAATGCTGCAAGGGTCTCGGCAGTAGGTAATTTTTTTAAGGTGGCACATTTTGGAAAAGCCATCTACCACTACCAAGATTACTCATCTACCCTTAGAGGGGGGAAGGTCAGTAACAAAATCCATGGAAATGTGAGACCAGGACCTGTTGGGCAAAGGAAGGGGGGGTAACAGTCCCTCTGGGAGTTGTCGAGGAACTGTTGCCTTAGCACAGGTCTCACAGGCAATTACAAATTCCTTAACATCAAGCTGCCAAGATAGCCACCAATAAGTATGAGGTAATAGGTAGCCAGTGCCAGCGATGCCCTGACAAAACTGAGGAATGGACCTCTTCCAGTACCTTCAAACGGAGGTGACATGGGACAAAGAGCTTACCAGGGGGCAATTGAGGAGGAGCAGAACTTTATGAGTCGGCAATCGAGGACACTAGATTTTCAGGTTCCTCATCTGGGACATCGCAGATACCAAAGCTTCTGGATAAGGTATCAGCCTTAACATTTTTTGTCCCTGGATGATTGGTTACCACAAAATTAAACCTATTGAAAAATAATGCCCATCGTGCCTGATGGGGGTTCAACCTTTTAGCATTATCAAGGTACAGTACATTTTTATGATCCAGTAGCACTGTCACCTTATGTCTGGCGCCCTCCAGAAAGTGTCTCCACTCTTCAAAGGCTCATTTGATCGCCAGTAATTCCCTGTTACCAATATCATAGTTAATCTCAGCAGTGGAGAACTTTCTGGACAAGAAGGCGAGAAGACGGAGGTTGGTAAATGGTTCAGCTCCCTGAGACAGGACAGCCCCTACTCCCTTCTCAGAGGCATCAACCTCCATAACAAAAGGCTGTTCAGGGTTAGGGTGGACCAGGACAGAAGTAAAACATTTTTTCAAGGTAGAAAAGGCTTGTTCGGCTTCGGGTGTCCAGGAGGTGGAGTCAGCCCCTTTTTTTGTGAGATCTGTGAGGAGTTTAGCAATCATGGAAAAGTTCTTAATGAATTTATGATAATAGTTTCATAGTTTCATAGTTTGTAAGGCCGAAAAAAGACGAGACGTCCATCCAGTTCAGCCTGTTGTGCTAAGGTGTTGATCCAGAGGAAGGCAAAAACCCCCAATGAAGTAGAAGTCAATTGTCCACATTTTAGGGAAAAATTCCTTCCCGACTCCAATCTGGCAATTGGAAAAAACCCTGGATCAATGACCCCTCTCCAGAATCCTAGACACTATAACTTGTTATATTATTACGCACCAGAAATGCATCCAAACCCTTTTTAAACTCTGTTATTGCATTCACCATGACAAGTCCCTCTGGCAGAGAATTCCATAGTCTCACTGCTCTTACAGTAAAGAATCCCTTTTTATGTTTATGTAGAAACTTTCGTTCCTCAAGACGTAGAGGATGCCCTGGGTTCTAGATACAGCTCTGGGTATAAATAAATCTTGGGAGAGATCTCTATATTGACCTTTGATGTATTTAAAAATATTTATTATGTCCCCCCGAAGCTGTCTTTTCTCTAAAGTAAATAACCCTAATCTTGCTAATTTTTCTGGTTATTGTAGTCCCCCCCTCCTTTTTATTATTTTTTTTTGCCCGCCTTTGTACCTGTTCAAGCCTTACAATGTCTTTCCTGTGCACTGGTGCACCAAAACTGTACGCAATATTCCATGTGTGGTCTAACCAGTGACTTGTATAATGGGAGAATAATGATCTCATTGTGTGCCTCTATGCTCCTTTCAATACACGCCATAATCTATTTGCCTTGGCAGCTTCTGATTGACACTGTCTGCTACAATTAATTTTTACTGTCCACCAGGATTCCCAAGTCCTTCTCCCTGTCCCTTTTACCCCGCCTTTTTCCATTTAACATGTAGTCATGTAAATGGATTTTTCTTCCCCCTGTGCATAACCTTACATTTATCTGTGTTAAACCTCATCTGCCATTTCCCTGCCCAGGCCTCCAACTTATCCAGATCCCTTTGTAATAACACATTATCCTCTATTGTCTTGATTACTTTACAGAGCTTAGTATCGTCTGCAAAAAATCGATATTCTACTGTGTAATCCCTGGTAAGATCATTAATGAAAAATTTAAAGAGGATAGGGCCCAATACTGAAACCCCTTGTGGTACCCACTAGTAACAGGGATCCAGTCTGAGTATGTACCGTAATTACTACCCTTTTTTTTCTATCAAGTGACCAGTTGCCTACCCACTTGCACACATTTTCCCCCAGTCCAAGCATTCCATTTTAATTACCAACCTTTTATGTGGCATAGTATCAAATGCTTTAGAAAAATCATAATGACATCCAGTGCCATCTCCCCGATCCAGTCCCAGAACTAAACCCTTTCCCCATAAAGCTGATAGATTAGTCTGACAGGACCGATCCTTCATAAACCCATGCTGGAACGGCGTTATACATTTCTTTTCAGTGAGGTACTCCAGGATAGCATCTCTGAGAAATCCCTCAAACATTTTACCCACAACAGAGGTTAAGCTTACCGGCCTATAGTTTCCTGGATCACTTTTGACCCTTTTTTGAATATTGGCACCACATTTGCTATGCGCCAATCCTTTGGGACATACCCCGTTATTAGACAGTCCATAAATATTAAGAATAGGGGCCTATCTATGACATCACTTAACTCCCTTAGGAAACGTGGGTGTATGCCATCTGGACCTGGGGATTTGTCTATTTTAATCTTCTTAAGAAGGAGCTGCACTCCCTCATCCCTCTGTTCAACGGGTTTGCTTTTTTCTCATCGCCCTCTACTGTCTCTCCCTCAGTATTTTTCAAAGGGCCAACATTTTCTATTTTAATCTTTTTACTATTTATATAGTTAAAAAATATTTTGGGGTTAGTTTTACTTTCTATAGCGATATGTATTTGCGTCTCCAGCTTTGCTTCCTTTATCTTTATCTTTATTTTACACACTTTATTTTTTTTCTCTATACTTCTTAGTACCTCTTTCACTACCCTCCCTGTTTTAGTAGGGGAAAACGCTTTATTTTTGTTTTTTAAATTTCCTTTTTTACATCCATGGTTTATCCACATTGGGTTTTCTGTTTCTTATAATTTTACTACCATAAGGTATGTACCTCTCACAGTGGTAGCCTAGGATTTTTTTTAAAATATCCCCCTTTATTATTTGTTCTGCCATATTTAAACACATTTCCCAGTCAGTAAAGGTTTAGGGCCTCCCTAAGCAGAATAAAATTAGCCTTCCTAAAATTCAGTGTTTTTTTGGGCTCCTTGACAAAAAACTCTATTGAAGGATAAACGAAATTTATTTTATTATGGTCACTATTTCCTAGGTGCCCCTCAGCCTGAACCATTGTTACTCTGTCAGGTCTATTATTTAATATTAAGTCTAGAAAGGGCCTTTCCTCTAGTCGGTTCCTAGACCATTTGGGAAAGGTAATTATCATTATTATTGAAAAAAACCTTTTCCTTTAAGAGAGCTACAGGTTTCAGAATTCCCAATTGATGTCTGGATAGTTAAAGTCGCCCATAATAAAACCTCTTTCTGTTACCCCTCATTAGTTCCCCCCACATTATGGGCCCCTGTGGGCATGCCCCCCCCTTTATTGGGCCCCCTTGGGCAATCCCCCCCCCATTATTTAGGGCACCCTTAGGCATGTTCCCCCCCCCCCCAGTTATTAGGGGCCCCTGTGGGCACAGTCCCCCCCCCTTTTTAGGGCTCCCTTGGCATAGCCCCCCCTCCCCCTTCGTCTTTAGGGCCCCCCGAAACTAATTACTTCCTGGCCCCACTCCACCGGTTTTCCCCGTCCGCTCCCACCCCCCAAGCCTCTTTTTTGGGCTTGGGGCCGAGACGGGAAGCTGGGCAAGGGGCCATGACGTCCTTCCGGCCCCGCCGCCTGCAGAGGATGTACGGCGGGGGCAGGGAGCGCACGCGGTTTTTAAAATAAGATACTACCTCTGTAAGCAAGGGGGGGGGCCGCTGGGGTGGCGGGCCCCCCGGGCTTCAAAACCCCGGCCGGCCCCGGAAAAAAGGCATTGGGTTGTATGCCCTTGGGACCCCGCGCCGGGGGCCATCACCCCCCGCCTGCCGCTTGAACGGCGGGCCCAAGGGGGCTTTCCCGGGGGAGCAACGCGGTAGCATGCGCCAGCCCCCTAAGACCAGGGGCCCGGGGGCAGCTGAGTCTGCACCCCGTAGTTACCCCCGCCCCCTTTATCTTTTACATTTTCTCTATTTCTACTGGTTTTTCAAAATGGAGAAGATCTGAAACGCCGGGGGGTAATGCCTGCCGAAATTAAAAAAATTTTTCAAAATCATTATTTAACTCCTTAACGCCCGCCCCCCGCTGATTTAGTTGGCGGTGCGGGGTCTTTCTTCTGCAGCGACTCTGCACCCCGGGCGCGAAGCTGCTTTGAACGGGGGCTGTTTTAAAACCCCCGATCCCAGAGATCCCCTGAAAAGATCAGGGAGAAAGGGGAAACCTTGATCCCGGTGTTTTAAAAAACCCTTTGATTGCTTACCGCAGCGAAATAAAAGGGGTTTCCCCCTTTCGTCGGGTTGGGAACACCGGTCACCCAACGAGCCTGGGGGAAGCCTGCACAGTCAGCTTGGGGGCCTAAATGGCCCCCGAGTGTCTGTGTACTAAGCCAGTGACAGACACACTTGTGGGGTCCCAATCACGCTGTGTCGACGACACAGATTAAAATGATTGCATACATAATAGCTAATACATTACTAAGTGTAAAAAAATAAAAAAAAAAATGTAAAACAGTTCTCCCTTCATGTGATTTAAAAAAAAAGTATAAAAAACACATAAAAAGTTTAAAAAAAAAAAAAAAGAATAAAAAAAAATAAAATAAAAATAAATATTTAATAAAAAATAATTGTGTATACATAACACACACACAAAAAAAATACACATATTAGGTATCCACACGACCGTAATATCCTGTAGAATTAATCTAACAAGTTATTAGGTGTGAAATGGGAATGGTGTAAAAAAAAAAATAAGAAAACTTTAATTTTTTTTTTACAAAAATAAAAAAATTCTGCAATTATTAATAAGTGAAGTTAAGCTATTCCCCCATAAAGTACAACTTGTCTCGAATAAAACGAGGCCCGCAAATAAGCCATGTGAACCCAACTTAAGGCTATGTCTACACTGCAGTGGACAAAAAACTACCTGAAAACGAATTACTAAAAACGTTCATGAAACTGAGTTTTCTGTCCACTGCCTGTCAAAAGCAGCTGAAAAAAACGTTCATTTTTTGGCGCGTTTTTCGTTTTTTTTTAGCGTTTTTTGAGCCTTTTTTTGAAGCGTTTTTTGGAGCGTCTTTGCTCTGCTTTTTAATGTATGCACAAATTAAGCCATTGAATGTAAACTACACCCTACAGGTGAAGTTAACATGTTAAGTAGTCACTTCCTTTAGATCACTGTAGCCATTTTGAGCAGCTTTGTGTGCTGCTGCGTTCTACTACTTTATTAAATTTTTCACCAGATTCTTGCACCAAAATCCACAAAAACCCACATTATCTTTCCATACAGCAAGATAACTATATTAGCGTCAAAATCTGGAAGGGAAGATCTCTCCTTAAGGAGAGCACCGAACGAACGGCTTGTAGAGTTTTTGTTTTGCCTTTTCGCCCTCTACTTAGCATCTGCATATCAGAAGGCATTATGGGAAAGGGGCTGAGAAGCCCACAGCGCACTCTGT
Source organism: Phyllomedusa bahiana (assembly GCA_025379985.1). Classification (NCBI taxonomy): domain Eukaryota; kingdom Metazoa; phylum Chordata; class Amphibia; order Anura; family Hylidae; genus Phyllomedusa; species Phyllomedusa bahiana. The sequence goes on from JAODAL010020764.1 coordinate 36,679, forward strand.
TGGTTGTAACAAATCCTCAATTTGCTTTTGACCCACCGAGTCTTGAGGCCGTCAAAATCTGTAAAGAAAAGGATTTTAGCGGCAACATCCAAAAAAAACACATTATTGCGCCAAATTCCTTAAAAAAAACCTATTTTTAGTGTCAGAAGCGAGATCACTTTATTAGTGCCACTATCTGTAAAGATACGGATTTTAGCACCAAAATCCGTAAAAAACAGATTCTGGTGCCGAAATCCGAAAAAAACTTATTTTTTTGCGTCAAAAGCTAGATCACTTTATTAGCGCCAAAATCAGTAAAGATACGGATTTTAGCCCCAAAATTCATCACAAAACGGATTTTGGCACCGAAATCCGTAAAAAACGTATTTTTTGGCATCAGAAGTGAGATCACTTTATTAGCGCCAAAATATGTTCAGTAAAGGATTTTAGCACCAAATTCCGTAAAAAAAAGTATTTTTAGCGCTAGAAGCGAGATAACTTTATTAGCGCCAAAATATGTTCAGTAAAGGATTTTAGTGCCAGAATCCGTAAGAAAACGGATTCTGGCGCTAAAATCCGTAAAAAAAACCCATATTTTTAACGCTAGAAGTGAGATAACTTTATTAGCGCCAAAATATGTTCAGTAAAGGATTTAAGTGGCAAAATCCGTAAAAAAAAACGGATTCTGGCGCTAAAATCCATAAAAAAACGTATTTTTTATCGCCAGAAGCGAGATAACTTTATTAGCGCCAAAATATGTTCAGTGAAGGATTTTAGTGGCCAAATCCGTAAAGAAAAACGTATGCTTACCGTCCGACGCGAGATAACATATTTTGGCGCTAATAAAGTTAAGAAAAGGATTTTAGTGCCTAAATCCGTAAAAAAAAAAATTATTTTTATCGTCACAAGTGAGATAACTTTATTAGCGCGAAAATCTGTAAAAAAAACCCCGTATTTTTAGCAAAAAAATATAAATTGCCTAAAAATCGTTAGCGACCAAACCATGATCATTTTATTACGAATGGTACAGTCAAGGACACATCAAACACTTGTAGGCAAATTTGATAAGGATTAACCATTATTAACACCCATTATAGATGTAACTTGGGTCTGCTGGGAGTGTTTTCATTGAAAAAATGCGCCAATAAACGCGCCAAAAGACGTCCAGCGCTTTACATAGACTCCTGTAGTAAATTTTCCTGCTCTGGCGGAATGACAAAAAGTTCAGTTTTAGATATAGAGAGGAGATGACATTAGAGACAGTGGGCAGCCAGTCACTGGTGTTTTGTAGCAATTATGGGGTTATGTCATGGGAAGAGGTTTATAACCAAGTGTCATCTACGTAGAGTAGTTATTTGAAAATCTACTGATGGTTTGTCTTATGGGAGCTGTGTAGAGTGAAAAGAAAAGAGGACCTAAGATTGATCCCTGAGGAACCTCAACAGCAGGAGGAATAGGACCGGAAGTAGAACCAGTGCACGAGATGTTAAATGAGCAGTCAGAGTAGTAGGATAAGAACCAAGAGAGAGCAGTTTCATAAGGCCAATGGGACTAAGCATACTAAAACGAAGTTGTTGATTTTCTATGTCAAATGCTATGGAGAGATCCAGAAGATGCAGCATGAGATTAAGCCACCAGCAGATTACTTAAAGGGAACCTGTCACATAGATTATGCCCCCCTTGCTGAGGGCAGCACAAGCTAGTGTCAGACCTGCTGTTCCCAGCACTGCGCCCCTTATTCTGTAAGATGCTGTAGTTTTAGAGCATTTACCCCTCAAATCTTATTCATGAGTAGGTGTTAACCCCACCCACCAAAGGTTAGCCCCGCCCACTGGCAGTTATTCTTATGTTTCTACCTATTCAAAGTAATAGGTTTATCAGTCAAGGTGGGCGGGGCTAGTCACAGGTGAGCGGGGTTTTTAAAAAAAACCTGACTCTGAATGACTCTTCGAATGACTCTTCTGGCTGAAAACTGCAGATTTGAGCACTAAATACACGAAAACTACAGCATCTTACAGAATAAGGGACACAGCGCTGGAAACAGCAGGTCTGACACTACCTTGTTCTATCCTCATCAATGGGGGCATAATCTATGTGACAGGTTCTCTTTAAAACCTTTTTAGCGAGAGCGGATTTGTGGAATGTAAAGCACAGAAACTTGATTGTAAAGGGTTGAAAAGAGCAAATTTGCGGACAAAGCATTCCAGGCAGGGCTGAGACGATGGGTTGGCAGAGTAAGGTGATCGCTAGGCTGTCTACCTCTGCCTGTTAGTAAAGAGGCACAAATATGTATGGAGAGAGATCAGGAGCTGAGCCCACGCCACTCTCTGTTAGTTACAGCCAGCACCTACTTTCTGCAGCTGGGACTAGAGATACAAGGATCCCGGCTATTTGACTAATTAGATGCCGGAGTTAACGAGACCATGGCATCCAGCAGGGTGGGCACCCCCTGCCATCTCCTGATTGACTCCCCCATGATACAACCAACAGTAATGGCACCCAGGAGCCTAATGAAAGTACTTAGGTTTGTCATCCACTGCCCTTAATAAACCCTGCCGGAGAGCTGTAACTGTAAACTATTCTGCAATATATTAGCATTGCAGAATAGTGTATAAGTTATTGTGGCCCTAGTGGTCAAGTACCCTAACGGGAACAAAAGAACAAGTAAAAAAAAAAATTTACAAAATTCAAAACAACCTTTCCTTATTTTACAAAGAAAAAAAAAAAAAAAGTAAAAAAACACTAAAAAAAATAAACATAATGGATATCACCGTGTATGTCCACAGTCCAGTCTATTAATATACAACCTTATTTATCACACATAGTGAACGGTATAAAAATACCCAATACCAATTTTGACTATATAATTTTAAATGTGGTATTGGTTTGATATGTTTTTGCCCACTTTGGGGTCTTTTAAACACTGTGCATCTGTTTTGTGTTTCATTTATGTGATTTAGTATAATAAAATAACTAGTAGTATTTTATTTATCCATTGTGACTTTAATTACTAGTAATTTTTCACAGACTTTGCAGACCACTAGATGGATTTGACCCAGCTTCAACGCAGACGCGAGTGCTTTAATATAAGCTCTAGCATATCATTATTTTTATCGAATATGCGTGCTTTGGGCTGAGCTTCATACATGTTTGTATTTTAACTGATGGGCTGCTTTGTGGTGCGCACTGAATCTTGAATAGGCTTATACACTCATCCTGTGGTTTTACTAAATGAGTCTTGATGTTTGGAGTCTAGCTATTTTAATATATGGCTTTTCGTTGTACATGTGCCCTTATAGATATCTGGAGCTTTTGTGTATGCTTGGGTTCAGGGGCATTGCTAAGGTCCTAAAACATCCCGGTCACGAGATGTTATATTTTTCTCAATAAGGCTGGTTTCATGCAGCATTTTTCATGGTGCATGGTTAACTGCAGCACATATATTTATGGATAAAAAGAAATGTTTCTGTCATTTACTTTGTGTTTTTTTTCCGCATAGATACTGTCTACACTGCATAATGAAAATCACCAGTGAAAAATGTGCCTCTTTTAAAAGACTCATATATGTATGATAGTATAATACCTTTAAGCAACAGTCATGCAGTTGCCAAATAATACACCTATACATGGAACAAATAGCTTACCATACAGAATACCATCATACGGTTACTAAAAAGTCCAGTGTACCAAGACCAACACTACCACTACATGAAGATAAAATAAAATGACCAGATCTCATTAGTGCAACAGGGCACCTTTATGATTGGCAGGAAGGTGTGCCAGGGGGCCAACCCCAGCATGTGCTGGCAAGAACACAATTGCTCCTCTATTTATGCTGAAAATCTCATTGCGTCGTGTACTCCTCTTCCACAGGAAAACACGACGCTCCTCTATCTGCAGTGATGCGCGTCCCTCACTAGTACATGTATCCATGGAGAAGTCACTTAGCTGACTTTTCTAGATTTTACGCATCCAGCATAAAGAGCCAGGAAGCCTGTGTTATGATCACAGATCGCCCCTAACCTGCGTTGTGTGCACATGTAAGCCAAGAGGTCAGCAAATGTACTGACTCCTCCAATCAGGGCGTAACTAGAGAATCTGCCCATGCAACTTTTGATGGGGCCCTACCCACCTCGCCCGTCTCCCCGAAATAATCATTTACCTAGGGCTATGCAGTAACTAGGGGGTCAAGTTACCTCACAAGATACCTTAGGGATGCTACCAACAAATTCTACATTACAAGACACCATTATCAAATAAACTCATATGGACTGATATACGCCAGAACATGACCAAAAATACCATCACAAAGTTGACTGAATAATTCCCATATACCTAATTACTGAACATACAATGAAGATAAAATAAAACTGCCAGATCATGATTAGATGCAAGCAGGGGCACCTTTATGATTGGGCAGGGAAGGTGGCTGCCGGGGGCCCCCCTGAGCTGTGCTGGCAAAGAACACGAGCTCCTCTATTTAACTGCTGCAATCCTCATTGCGTCGGTCTACTCTCTCCACAGGAGGATATACACCGACGCCCTCCATCTCTCTGCAGTGAGTGCTGCGGTCCCTGCACTACGTACACTGTATCCATTGGAGAAGTCACTTAGCTGACTTCTTCTAGATTTACATGCAGCATAAAGAGCGCAGGGAAGCCAGTGTTACTGATCACAGGATCGCCCCCCCTAACCTGCGCTCTGTGTGCCACATGTAAGCCTAGAAGAGGTCAGCAAAGTGTACTGACTCCTCCAATCAGGGGCGTAACTAGAGAAGTCTGGGCCCCATAGCAAACTTTTGGATGGGGCCCCCTACTCCCCCTTCGCCCGTCTCCCCGAACATAAACATTTACCAGGGCATGCAGTAACTAGGGGGGGGCAAATACCTCACCATAGATATCACCTTCAGACTGCTACCAAACAAATCCCACTATACCAAGACCAACATTATCAATAACACTACTACATATGGACTTGATTATACCGCCAGAACATGACCACAAAATACCACCACAAAGTGACTGAATAATTCCCCTATACTATTACTGATCAGTATACAAAGACCAATAGTACCGCCATATAGTGACCATATAGTGGTAGGTATCTGTGCACAGGCTCTGCAGACTGTATATTACCAACATACAGGGACCATATAATGGTATATACTAGTGTACACAGGCTCTGCAGACTGTATATTACCACCATACAGTGGCCATATAGTGGAAGACACCAGTGTACACAGGCTCTGCAGACTGTATATTACCACAATACCGTGACCATATAGTGGTACATACTAGTGTACACAACCTCTGCAGACATATGTGATTAATGTGTTGTTAAATCTTGTGACTCACAGGTGACGTTTCTCTGACAAGTCCTTGACTTCAGGGATCTTCTTTACACCTGTGTCATCGTGTACCTGGATGATATCCTGATCTTCTCTCCTGATCTACCGACCCATCTCATTCAGGTATGCCAAGTGTTGCGACGCCTGCGCAACAAGCACTTGTATGCTAAGCTGGAGAAGTGCTTGTTCCACCGGACCAGTTTACCCTCCCTTGGGTATATCGTCTCCGACAAGGGGTTGCGAATGGACCCTACCAAGTTGTCGGCTGTTTTGCAGTGGCCATGACCGGTTGGACTTCAAGCCATACAACGTTTTCTCGGGTTCGCCAACTATTACCGGCAGTTTATCCCCCACTTTTCTACCCTGGTGGCTCCCATCGTGGCCCTGACTAAGAAGAAGGCCAATCCGAGATATTGATCGCCGGAGGCGGAGAGAGCCTTCTCCGAGATAAAGACAGCTTTCTCCTCTGCTCCCATCCTATCTCGTCCGGATTCTGAGAAGCCTTTTGCGTTGGAGGTGGATGCTTCTTCCATGGGTGCTGGGGCAGTCCTCACTCAGAAAGTGCCTAAGGGGAAGACACTAACTTGTGGGTTCTTCTCCAAAACTTTTTCGCCAGCCGAGAAGAATTATGCCATCGGGGACCGGGAGCTGCTTGCCATCAAGATGGCTCTGGAGGAATGGCGTCATCTCTTGGAGGGAGCACATCATCCATTTGATGTGTACACAGACCACAAGAATCTCCAGTACCTGCAGTCAGCTCAGCGCCTGAACCCCCGACAAGTCCGGTGGTCCCTCTTTTTCTCTCGGTTTGACTTCCAGATTCACTTCCGTCCGGCGGAGAAGAACATTAAGGCCGATGCTTTCTCTCGTGCATCAGACGTCATTGGTGAGGAACTTGTGCCACAGTACATTATGCCCTCGGAGCGTTTGGTCCATGCGGCTCCCGTGCGCCTCCAACAGATTCCTCCGGGCAAGACGTATGTACGCCTGGCCCTTTGGAGAAGAGTATTCAGATGGGGACATTGCTCGTTGGTGGCAGGGCATCCAGGTGTCCGAAGGTCATATCAGCTGATCTTGAGTTTCTACTTGTGGCTAGACCTAGCCAAGGACACTAGAGAATTTGTGGAGGCCTGTACCACTTGTGCCCACAACAAGACCCCCCGCCACAGTCCGGTTGGTTTGCTGCAACCTTTGCCCACTCCCAATTCCCCGTGGACACATGTGGCGATGGACTTCATCACCGACCTCCCTCCCTCTTCTGGCAATACTTGTATTTGTCTGGTCATGGACCGCTTTTCGAAAATGTCCCACTTTGTCCCGTTGCCCGGACTACCATCTGCTCCTCGTCTCGCCACCCTCTTCTTTGAGCACATTTTCCGTCTGCACGGACTGCCACAACACATCGGCTCGGACCGGGGGGTCCAGTTTGTTTCCAGGTTCTGGCGTGCACTCTGCTACCGGCTACAAGTGAAGTTGGACTTCACCTCTGCAGATCACCCACAGTCGAACGGTCAGGTGGAGAGAGTTAACTAGGTCCTAGGTAGTTATTTACGCCACTTCGTCTCAGCCCATCAGGATGATTGGTCCAGCTTACTGCCCTGGGCGGAGTTTTCATACAACTCCTTAGAGGCGGAGGCTGTTGGCGCCTCCCCCTTCTATGTGGTCTCCCCGCCCACCACTCCCCCTGGCCTCATCCTCAGAGGTTCCCGCTGTGGAGTCCCTAGTTCGGGATATGACAACTATCTGGGAACAGACTCGGCAGTCCCTACAGCGTGCAGCGGTCCGCATGAAGGCCCAGGCGGACAAGAAGAGGAGACCGGCGCCGACCTTTGCTCCGGGTGACAAGGTGTGGCTGTCTGCCAAATATATTCGGTTCAAGATTCCCAGCTACAAGCTAGGCCCTCGGTTCCTGGGGCCATTCGAGGTCTTGGAGCGTATTAACCCTGTGGCCTATAGGCTCCGGCTCCCTCCCACCATGCGGATCCCGAATTCCTTCCATGTCTCTCTGCTGAAGCCCTTGGTGCTGAACCGCTTCTCTCGTAAAGTCGTTCCCCCTTCACCTACAGCCGAAGCCTCCAACGCGTTCGCTGTGAAGGAAATCCTGGCCATGAAGTCTTTTAGGGGGGAGACGACATTTCCTCATCAACTGGAAGGGATTCAGTCCGGAGGAGAGATCTTGGGAGCCGGAGGAGAATATTTTGGACCGTGATATGGTGCGCAAATTTCTCCGATCTAGAAGGAGGGGGAGGCCTAAGGGGGAGGGGTGTACTGTAACGAGTAGCCCCGCAGCCCCTGGTCCAGGCTGCGGGCACTCTCGTGTCCCTGCATCTTCCCCGGGCCGTGGACTCACTCGTTCTCCCATGGCGTTACACTTACCCAGCCGCGCTCCTGCTTCCCCGCGGTCTTCTGCTGACGGGCGCCGGCTCTCTTAAATTTAAAGGGCCAGTGCACCGGTAATTGGTTGATTGCCGGGCACTGACCCTATGTATTGGTAACGCCTCAGGCACGTCCCCGCTGGATCTTTAGTGCTTGTTGCCTACAGAAAAAGCATCTATATGAGTCTCGTCCTGATTTCCTTGTACCGAACCTTCTCGCTTACGTCCTACGACCACGAAACTTTGCCGCCTGTCCTGACCTTACTGCCTGTCTCCGACTACGTCCTTGTTTTACGATTTTGTACCACGCTACACCTTGGCTGCCACCGCAAGCAAGTCATGTCAAGGATAGCGACCTGGTAGACTCCCGCCGCAGCAAGTCCATACCGCTTTGCGGCGGGCTCTGGTAAAAACCGGGACCTACTTAGACTCCACTCCCTGGCGAGGCTTACACCACCGCTTGCGGGGGTCCAGTGGATCCACTACCACACCTGTTACACATACACACACACACACACATATACATCCATACACAGTATACACAGGTATATACTCACACCCAGTACACACACTCAGTAGATTTACATACTCTTACTTTACACACCACAAGAAAACAAACAGCCCAGCAGCTGATGCTGTACCAATGAGTCCTCCTCCTCCTGCTTCTGCTGTATTTCCTGTTCCTACCGGGCCCTCTCCCTCCTCCTCCCCATGGGACCGGGTCCTCCCGGCCTCTCAGTGTCAGCGTTGATGCTGCCCTAACGTGTTGCTGCTATAGTGAAAGTACGTACAGTATGGCTGGGTCTCTGTGACCAAGCCATGCGTACAGCAGCTAGAGGAGTGTAACAGAGGTGGTAGTGGATCCTCTGGACCACCACAAGCGGTGGTAACGGCCACGCCAGGGACCAGAGTCTAAGTAGGTCCCGGTATTCACCAGAGCCACAAGGCAGGATGGGCTTGCTGCTGCGGGAGTCCTACCAGGTCGCTACCCCTGATGTGACTAGCTTGTGGAGGCAGCTGAGGTGCAGCGAGGTACCAAATCGTAGGACGAAACTCGTAGTCATGGTAAGGTGGCAGGTCAGGGCAGGTGGCGTGGTTCGTAAACGGAAAATGTAGCAAGGGTCAGAAACACAGACAAGACGTAGACTCACTGGAAAAGGCTGTCTCTAAAGGCACATGGCACTGAAGATCCAGCGGGGACGTGCTGGAAGTGTTAACCTTATATAGGGCCAATTACTGATGCGCTGGCCCTTTAAATTTGAGTGGGCTGGCAAGCACGTGCCCTAAGGAGTGGGGGCGTGCGCACCAGCCTGCAGAGGAAGCGTGGGGAAGCAGGAGCACGGTTGGGTAAGTACTCCTGTATAGACGAACGAGTACGCCCGTGGCCCGATCTGTGGACCACAGCGCCACCCGTCCCTGAGGCCGGGGAAACAGCAGGGACCCAGGGGCGCCCACAGGTTGGGCTGCGGGACTGCCCATAACAGTACCCCCCTTAGGCCTCCCCCTCCTCCTAGACCTCAGGAACCAAAGCACCAGATCTCGGTCCAAAATGCTCTCCTCAGGCTCCCAAGACCTCTCCTCCGGACCAAATCCTTCCCAGTCCATGAAGAAATGTCGTTTCCCTCTGATGGACTTCATGGCCAGGATCTCCTTCACCACAAACACGTTGGACGCCTCTGCTTCAGAAGATGGGGAGAAGACTTTCCGGGAGAAGCGGTTGAGCACGACGGGCTTCAGCAGGGAGACATGGAAAGAAATCGGGATCCACAAGGTGGGCGGAAGCCAGAGCTTATAGGCCACTCGATTGATACGCTCCAACACCTCAAATGGCCCCAAGAACCGTGGACCCATGTTGTAGCTGGGTAACTTGAGCCGGATGTATTTGGCAGACAGCCACACCTTGTCTCCTGGAGCAAAAGTCGTAGCGGGTCTCCTCCTCTTGTCCGCCTGGGCTTTCATGCGGAGTGCTGCATGCTGTAGGGACTGACAAGTCTGGTCCCAAATGGTTGACATATCCTATATCAGAGCATCCACCGCGGGAACCTTGGAGGTAGAGGACACAGGGAAGGGTGGGCGGGGATGTCGTCCATAGACCACATAGAAGGGTTTATGCCCCAGAAGACTCTGAGTCCAGGGAGTTGTGTGAGAACCCAGCCCAAGGTAGCAAGCTAGACCAATCATCCTGATGGTCCGAGACAAAATGGCGCAAATAACTGCCCAAGACTTAGTTGACTCTCTCCACTTGGCTGTTAGACTGAGGATTTTATGCCGAGAAGTCCAACTTCACCTGTAACCGGGAGCAGAGTCCTCACCAAAACCTAGACACAAACTGGACCCCTTGGTCCAAGACGATGTGCCGTGGCAGACCATGCAGACAGAAAATATGCATGAAGAAGAGAGTAGCGAGATGAGAAGCAGATGGTAAACCGGGAAATGGAATAAAGTGAGACATCTTGGAAAATCGGTCCGTGACTACCCAAATCAGGGTATTGCCGGAGGAGGGGGGGAGGTCGGGGATAAAGTCCATCGCCACATGAGTCCACGATGTAGTGGGAGTCGTCAAGGGTTGCAGTAGGCGCGGCATCTTATTACGGATACAGGTGGTACATGCTTCCACAAACTCTCTCATATCCTTAGCAAGGTCTGGCCACCAGTAGAAGCGAGAAATCAACTGATACGATCTCCGGGCGCCGGGATGCCCAGCCACCAGAGAGCAATGTCCCCATCTCAGAACTCTTCTCCGGAGAGCTAGGCGCACATATGTCTTGCCTGGAGGAACCCTTTGGAGGTGAGCCGGAGCCGTGTGGACCAAATGATCAGGAGGTATGATGTGCTGAGGAACAGGTTCCTCTCCTATGACATCCGAAGCACGGGAGAGAGCATCTGGATTGACGTTTTTTTTTCGCCGGACGAAAGTGGATCCGGAAGTTGAAACGAGAGAAGAAGAGGGACCAACGAGCTTGACGAGGATTAAGGCGCTGAGCCGACTGAAGGTACTGGAGGTTCTTGTGGTCCATGTACACATCAAAGAGGTGACGGGCTCCCTCCAGGAGACGGTGCCATTCTTCCAGGACCAACTTGATGGCAAGCAACTCCTGATCCCCAATGGCACAGTTCTTCTTGGCCAGCGAGAATGTCTTGGAGAAGAACCCACAAGTGAGGGTCTTCCCCTTGAGCCCCTTCTGAGTAAGAACTGCCCCTGCACCCAAGGAAGAGGCATCCACCACCAACGAAAAGGGCTTCTCGGGGTCAGGGCGTGCAGAGGCGAAGGCAGCCTTTAACTCAGAGAATGCTTTTTCAGCAGGCTTTTTCTAGGGCATGTGGCACTGAAGATAAGGCGGGCACATCCCGGAAGTGTTAACCATATACAGGGTCAGCGGCTGGCAACCAGCCAATTACCGGCGCGCTGGCCCTTTAAATTTGACCAGGCGGCAGAGGAAGCGCGGGGAAGCATGAGTGTGGTCTGGTAAGCACTCCTGTATAGAAGAACGAGTGCGCCCACGGCCCGATTCGCGGACCGCAACGCCACCCATCCCCGAGGCCGGGGAAACGGTAGGGATCCGGGTGCGCCCGCAGGTCGGGCCGCGGGACGACCCGTAACAAGGAGTGTGGTGAGGGGGGCCTGCGACACCTAAAGCTACGCCACTGACCCATGGATAGATAGGAACAAGCCAGGAATATCACAGCCACAGCACTCCAGTACTAACAGGTTTAAATGGAGTGCCTGGACACCACCGTGGTAGCTGATTGGTGCGGTCTCCAGGCCTTCCTATTGGCCCGTGTGCCACACACCCTGTCAAGAGTGGCTGGAGACCTGTAACTCAAGACATCTCTAGCAGAGCATCTCTCATGGTGTGGTTGCAAACCTGAAGAATCAGTGGCTGCACCTCTTGAATTACATAAGGACCCACACATCGCAAATTTTCAAGTGGACAGCTATACCTTATCTACAACAGCAAATACTCTAGAACAAAGATGCCATCTATCAGTATTTCTCTTTTGGATGTTCTGGGCATTAGCCAAGTTCTACTGAACTTGGGCCCAGACTGTGCACAGATCGTTAACAATAACATAAACCCAACTATGATCAGAAGTAGCACTAGACAATGATGCATGTTTCAGGTGAAAACCATAATTACAGGAAAATGGAAAGATACCAGATGAGCTACTATCCTGATTATTGATAGCAACTTCTACCAAAAATAAGTAATTTACCCAGTCTGCCTGCTGATCAGAGACATAACAGCAGAGTTTTTGTTTCACCATTTGATTAATCCTCTCTGTCTGCGAATTAATCTCAGGGTGGAAGGCAGAGGAGAAGAACAGGGTGCTACCCAGAGCCTTCCAGAGGGCTCTCTAAAATCGAGAAATAAATTGAGCCCCTCTGTCAGAAACGATATTGTCAGGTAACCCATCCAGTTTTGTAATATGTTTAATAAAAACTCTGCAGGTTTTTTGGATGATGGTAACCCAAATGGCTCATTTTACTAAAACGACCTACTACCATCCAAATAACAGATTTCCCCTTAGAAGTAAGAAGATCAGTCATAAAATCCATGGAGATATGGGTCCATGGACACTCAGGTATAGGTAGAGGACAAAGTTCGCCAGGAGGACGAGTTCTGGGAGCCTTTGCTCAGACACAGACCTCAAAAGCTGCCACATAGGCTTCAACATCTCGAGACAACGAAGGCCACCAGAAGTTGTGGGAAATTAATCTCTTTGTGCCAGACACACCAGGATGTCCAGCCCTTAATAATCATAGCCGAAACTGAATGGGAACAAAGGTCTTTGAAACAGGAAATTAGCAGATATAATATCTTGGTAGGGCTTTATCTCAGTGGCCAAGGCGGGGGAAATAGCTGAGACAATAGTCTCCTTGGGCAAAATGGGTACAGGGTCTTCCCAAAATGAGTGGCTGGCACAAAAGCTTCTAGATTCTTAAAATTCTTATTACCTGTTCTGTAACAACAAGCAAGTAAAAAATAGTGCCCAACATGGGTTCAACGTTTTATCATTCTCTAAAAAGGTGAGGTTTTTATGATCAGTAAGGACCGTGACTTGGTACTGGTTACCCTTGAGGAAATGTCGCCATTCCTTGAAGGCCCACTTAATAGCCAACAACTCTTGGATCCCAACATCATAATTCTTCTCACCAGAGGAAAATTTACGTGAAAAGAAAACAAAAGGGCAGAAACTATAGGCCGGTAAGTTTAACCTCCGTTGTGGGTAAAATATTTGAAGAGATGCTATCCTGGACTATCTCAATGAAAATAAATGTATAACGCTATTCCAGCATGGGTTTATGAAGGATCAGTCCTGTCAAACTAATCTCATTAGCTTCTATGAGGAAGTTATTCTAGACTGGATCGGGGTGAGGCACTGAATGACATATATCTAGATTTCTCTAAAGCATTTGATACTGTGCCACATAAAAGGTAAAAAAGTAAAATGAGAATGCTTGGACTGGGGGAAAATGTGTGCAAGTGGGTAAGCAACTGGCTCAGAGATAGAAAACAAAGAGTGGTAATTAACGGTGCATACTCAGACTGGATCCCTGTTACAAGTGGGATACCACAGGGCTCAGTATTGGGCCCTATCCTCATTAATATTTTCATTAATGATCTTACACATGGATTGCACAGTAGAATATCAATCTTTGCAGATGAAACTCAGCTCTGTAAAGTAATCAACACAATAGAGGATAATGTGTTATTACAAAGGGATATGGATAGGTTGGAGGCCTGGGCAGAGAAATGGCAGATGAGGTTTAACACAGATAAATGCAAGGTTATGCCCATGGGGAGGAAAAATCCATTTCATGATTACATGTTAAATGGAAAAACGCTGGGTAAAAGTGACAGTAAACTTAACTGTAGCAGCCAGTGTCAGACATAGCTGCCAAGGCAAATATGATCATGGGTTGTATTAAAAGGGGCATAGATGCACATGATAGGAATATTATTCTCCCATTATACAAGTCACTGGTTAGACCACACATGGAATATTGTGTACGGTTTTGGGCACCAGTGCACAGGAAAGATATTGTAGAGTTTGAACAGGTCAAAGGCGGGCAACAAAAACAGTAAAGGGACTGGATAGACTGCAATACCCAGAAAGATTAGCAAGATTAGGATTATTTAGTTTAGAGAAAAGATGGCTTCAGGGGGACATAATAAATATGTTTAAATATATTAAGGGCCAATATAGAGATCTCGCTAAAGATTTTTTTATAACCAGGACTGTATCAAGAACAATGGGGCATCCTTTACGTCTTGAGGAAAGAAAGTTTATACATAGAAAGGGATTCTTTACTGTTAGAGCAGTGAGACTGTGGAACTCTCTGCCAGAGGAACTTGTTATGGTGAATTCAATAACAGAGTTCAAAAAGGGTCTGGATATAGTTCTGGAGTGTAATAATATAATATAAAATGTAATAGTGACTAGGATTCTGGAGAAGGGTCATTGATCCAGGAATTTATTCTGATTGCCAGATTGGAGTCGGAAAGTAATTTTTTCACTAAAATGAGGACAATTGGCTTCTAGCTTATCAGGGTTTTTGCCTTCCTCTGGATCAACACTTTAGAACACTTAAGCAAAATAAGTTGAACTATGTAACAAACTATGTAACTATGTAACTATGTTAGTCATAGCTGCAGATCCCTAGGAGAGGACAGCCCCTTCTCCATACTAAGATACATCAACCTCAACGACGAAGGGTTTGGTATGGTCAGCTTGAATCAAAATGGGGACTGATACAAAGCAAGTTTTTCAAAAGCTGCTATGGCCTCAGGTTGCCAGTTATTGAAATTCACAATTTTTTTAGTCATGTCAGACAATGGCCGAACTAAAACAGAAAAACTACTAATAAATTTTCGGTATTAATTAGCAAACCCTGGGAACTGCTATACAGCCTTTAGGGAGGAAGGGCAGACCCAGTCGAGAATTGCTTGAATTTTACTGGGGTCCATACAAAATTAGTTAGGAGTCAGAATATACCCTAGGAAAGGTACTTCTTGCACCCTGAAAACACATTTCTCTAGTTTGACAAACAAATTGTGAGGGTTTGGTGGATTCGCTGGACCACCGCAAGCGATGATAGTTTAGCCACGCCAGGGAGCGGAGTCTAAGTAGCCCCCGGTATTCACCAGAGCCCGCCGCAAAGCGGGATGGACTTGCTGCGGCGTGAGGCTACCAGGTCGCTACCCCTGACGTGACTTGCTTGCGATGGCGGCCGGGGTACTGCATGGTACAGAATCGTAATCCGAAGGTGTAGTCGGGTACAGGCAGGAGGTCATGACAGGCGGCAGAGGTTTGTGGTCAGAGACGGGCAGAAGGTCAGGGCAGGCGGCAAAGAGGCAAGGTCAGGAAACGTAGCGGAATGGACTGGTACACGGGTAATCAATATGGACTCAAAGACTCACTAACAACACGGAACGCACACCAACAGACTGGCAAAGAGTGCTGGGGGCGTATTCCTTCTATAGGACCAGCGCCCGGCAATAGACCAATTACCGGGACACTGGCCCTTTAAATCCAGACCAGCCGTCGCGCGCGTGCCCTAAGCAGCGGGTACGCGTGCGGTGGCCGGGACGGACCGGCTCGGCGTTCACAGGAGCGTGGAGTGGTAAGAGAGCCGGCGCCCGGCAAGCAGGGGGATGGTCGCAGGCAGCCGCGGCACCCGCGCCGGACTCCTGCGGGCAGGGGGGCGGCCGCGGGGATCAGTGGTGCCCGCGACCCCCATGACAGTACACCCCCTTAGGTCTCCCCCTCTTTTTTCGGAACCTGGAGAGGAGGTCAGGAGATAGGTTGGCCTCAGGTTCCCACGAACGCTCCTCCGGCCCGAACCCCTTCCAGTCAATAAGAAAGAACCGCTTCCCCCTCACTGTCTTCTCTGCCAGCACCTCCTTGACCTCAAAGATGTTATCAGAGTTGGCCACGGGAGAAGGCGAGACAGATCCACGGGAGAAGCGATTCAGCACCACAGGCTTGAGGAGAGAGACATGGAAGGCGTTCGGGACACGTAGAGTGGGAGGCAAGCGGAGTTTGTAGGACACCGGGTTAAGTTGCCGAAGTACCACAAAAGGGCCCAAATACTTAGGCCCCAACTTGTAGCTGGGCACCTTGAAGCGGATGTACTTGGCCGATAGCCAAACCCTATCACCCGGCTTATATATGGGCGGAGGTCTCCGGTACCTGTCGGCCTGGACTTTGGTGCGAGTGGAGGCCTGTAGAAGGGCCTGTCGTGAGACTTGCCAGAGTGTCTTGGTGTCCTGTACTTGGGCATCCACGGCAGGAACGTCACACGAGGAAGGCAGAGGGAGAGGCGGGCGGGGATGTAGCCCAAACACAATACAAAAGCGGGAGGCTCCAGCGGACTCAGTCTAGGGAATTATAGGAAAATTCCGCCCAGGGGAGGAGGTCAGACCAGTTATCCTGACGGGCGGACACAAAATGTCGCAGATAGGTACCTAAAACTTGGTTGACCCTCTCCACCTGCCCGTTGGTTTGGGGATGGTATGCAGACGAGAAGTCCAGCTGAACCTGCAACTGAGCATACAGAGCCCGCCAGAATTTTGATACAAACTGGACCCCCCTATCAGAGATGATATGCAAAGGGAGCCCGTGTAGTCGAAAGATGTGGTGGAAGAAGTGCTGGGCCAGTCTGTACTGTGAGGGTTCGGTGGATTCGCTGGACCACCGCAAGCGATGATAGTTTAGCCACGCCAGGGAGCGGAGTCTAAGTAGCCCCCGGTATTCACCAGAGCCCGCCGCAAAGCGGGATGGACTTGCTGTGGCGTGAGGCTACCAGTTCACTACCCCTGACGCGACTTGCTTGCGATGGTGGCCGGGGTACTGCGTGGTACAGAATCATAATCCGGAGGCGTAGTCGGGGACAGGTAGGAGGTCAGGACAGGCAGCAGGGGTTCGTGGTCAGAGACGGGCAGAAGGTCAGGGCAGGCGGCAAACAGGCAAGGTCAATAAACGTAGCGGAACGGACTGGTACACGGGTAATCAATATGGACTCAAAGACTCACGACACAGAACGCACACCAACAGACTGGCAAAGAGTGTTGGGGGCGTATTCCTTATATAGGACCAGCGCCCAGCAATAGACCAATTACCGGGACACTGGCCCTTTAAATCCAGACCAGCCATCGCACATGCGCCCTAGGAAGCGGGTACGCACGCGGTGGCCGGGACGGACCGGCTCGGCGTTCACAGGAGCATGGAGTGGTAAGAGAGCCGGCGCCCGGCAAGCAGGGGGATGGTCGCAGGCAGCCGCAGCACCCGCGTCGGACCCCTGCGGGAAGGGGGGCGGCCGCTGGGAGCAGCGGTGCCCGCGACCCCCATGACACAAATTATTCTCCTTTAAGATCTGTAAGACCTGTCGCACGTGTTTAACATGTGACAACCAATATTCAGAATAGACTACAATGTCACCCAGATAATCAACCATGCAACTACCAATTAGTTCTCGGAAAATGTAATTTACCAGGTTCTGGAAGACCGTGGAAGCATTGCAGAGCCCACATGACAATACCAGATATTCAAAATGGCTCTCAGGAGTATTAAATGCAGTTTTCCCCTCATCCCCTTTTCTGATACAAATAAGGTTTTAAGTCACTTTCAGGTCACTTAGCCCCCTTGATTTGATTGAACAGATCCAGAATCAAGGGTAAGGGGTATTGGTTTTTACCATTATTTTATTAAGTTCCCGGTAATCGATGCAAAGACGGAGACCTCCATCCTTTTTCCCCACAAAGAAAAAACCTGCACCCATAAAACGAGGCCCGGCCCCTTAGACTTTCAGCAATATACTGTTTCATGGCAAGTCTCTCCGGACCGACAATTTTATATCCGCCTCAAAATTTTACTTGATTAACAATTAAATGGCCATTCTAGGATCTATGAGGGGGTGCATCTCTGACTGTGTTTTAAAAAAAACTTCGAAAGTCATGAAAAAAGACGGAATCGTTTGTCAGTGTTGCCAAGTTAATTGGGAAACATCAACAAAACCTGCTGTCCCCCCCTGATTAATTTTCCGAACCCAGTAAAGCCAGGATTGTTTTAAAAACCGGGGGAAAACCCGAAAAAAACTAATCAGCGAAAATCCCTCCCTAAAAAATAGGAAAATTTCCCCCCTAGAAGACCAAAACATCTCAAGCTCAGAATTGCAATGCTGGATAGTGCCCACAACCTGTAAGGAATCGGACAGAGGCCTCGAAGGTAGGCACAGATGCTTGGCAAAGGAAGCATATACAAAATTGGAAGCCTACCAAGAATCCACAAAAGCATTCCCAGAAACAATCATAGAAAGGTACGAAATTTTCACTGGGAGCACAAACTTTTTTGATACATTAGGAAATACCTGTTCGCCTAGGTGACCTTCCTGCAAATCCCCTAGGTGCTGTGTAACGGGGATCCCCGTGACACACACGTCGGGTCACGGGCACACCCGCATCTCCGCTGTGCCTCAAGACTGTCTCGCTATTTAGTGACACCTCGCCTGGTGTACCCCAATTCTACTATTCCAAACCCTCAAAAAGGGTCCGGGATTTCCGGGACTTTTCTCAGGATTTCTTGAAAGAAAAGCGAGACTCTTCCCTCCTCATCGTCCCTATGTTTTCCCCATAGACCTTCTCCCCGGGACTACCCCCCCTGTGGAGGGCTCCCCTCTGTCCGTACCTGAGACTTAGACTATATCGGCCTACATTTAAAAAAATCTTCTGAAGGGCTTCATCCGCACGTCTACCTCTCCAGCTGGAGCCGGATTCTTTGTGGAGAAGAAGGACGGTTCACTGCGCCCTTGCATCGATTACAGCAGACTCATAAAAATCACCATTAAAAAACGGTATCCTTCACCGCTAATTACGGAACTTTTTGACTTTTCCTTGGGAGCCGAGTCTTTTCCAGCTAGATTTCCCGGGGCCTTAATCTCATTCGATCTGAAGGCAACGAGTGGAAGAGGGCCCCTTTAAACTCGGGATGGGCACTTTGAGTATCTGGTTATCCCCTTCCCCTCTGCAACACTCCCAGCGTTTTTTTCAGAATTTGTAAATTAATATTCAGAGATCTCTTGTTACTGCATAGTCCTATTGGATGACATTCTTTTTTTTTTTGCCCGATCGGGAGCCCCACTAGTCCCATGTCGCCAGGTTCTTAACGTCTGCGTAAAAATCCTCTATTTCAAACGGGAGAAGTGCCCTTCCATAAACCCCAGTCTCCTTTTTTGGGCATATACCCCAAACAAGGGTATGCAAATGGACCCCCACAAAACTGTGCTGTCCGCAGGGGCCCAAAACCACGGCCCCGGACAGCAAATTTTTTTGGGGGTTCGCCAAGTAATACGGGCAGTTCATCCCAATTTCTGACTTGGGGGATCATTGGGCTCTCACCGGGACATGGAACCCAAAGCTATGGCCACCTGCCACTGAAGAAGCCATCTCGAAGTTAAAATCGGCTTTCACCTCTGCACCTGTCTGTTCTGGCCTGATACCGAGAAACCTTTCTTCTTGGAGGTTGATGCCTCTTCCGTGGCGGTTGAGGCGTTCCTTACTCAAAAAGGCCCCAAAGGCAAGACCCGGACCTGCGGTTTCTTTTAAAAAATTTTTTTCTCCCGTGAAAAAAAACTACACCATCGGGGATCGGGGAGTTATTGGCCATCAAGCTTGTTTTGGAGGAAGGGCACCCCCCCTGGAGGGTGTCTCACCCCGTAAAAATTTTTTACCGATCACAAGAATCTCCTCTACCTTCAAACAGCGCAACGTTTAAATCCACGCCAAGCCCGGTGGTCTCTGTGCTTCTCCCGCTTCAATTTTGTCATTCACTTCAGTTCAAAAGAACATCAAGGCTGATGTCCTTTCTTTGTTTCAGTTTGTTATTGGGAAAAAACCCACTCCTCGGAACATTGCACCCCCAAAATGTTGATCCCCGTGGCTCCCCAAAACCCCCCTAAGTCACCCCTGGCAAAAAGAGTGCGCCCTTCGCTCCGGAAAAGGTTTCTGAAGTAGGGTCATTGCTCTCAAGTTTCCGGACACCCCGGGATCCGAAAATCTTTTTCTTAAAACCCGTTTCCTGGGGGCCCTATTTTGAAAAAAGGACTAAAAGAATTCGTGGATTCGTGTAATACTTGTTCCCGCAACAAATCCCCTCGCCTCAACCTGCGGGCCTGCTGTAAACTCTGCCTATTCCTAACAGTCCATGGAACCACATTACTATGGATTTCAGCACTGACCTATCACTCTCTGCCGGTGATACTGTCATCTGGGTGGTCACTGATCGATTCTCTAAAATGGTCATTCCGGGTTTCCCTTTCACTCCCGTTCGCCAACCCTTCTTCCAACATATTTTGATGTTTTGGATTTTCCCCAACTATTTTTTCACCCCGGGGGTTTCAGTTTGTCTAAAGATTTTGCCAGGGCCTCGCCCCAATACAAAAAGGCTTTTTTTCCCACTCCCATCGCAATCCAAGGGGCCAAGGGGAAAGAGTTAACCAAGTCTTTGGTCCCTTCCCCCGCCATTTGTATCTGCAAGACAAGATGATTTGTCCAGTCTTTGCCAGGGCAGAATTTTTTTTTAATTCTCTGGAGTCAGACTTGGGGGGGCATCCCTTTCTTCTTGCTGTCAGCACCCCCATTTACCCTTCCACTCCCCTCTGTTTTCTAAAAGCCCTGCAGTGGCAATTGGTCCGGACCTACCCCCCATATGGAAGAAGACACGCCAATCTATACTCCGGCCTCACCCCCCTATGAAGGTTAAGCAGACAGAGAGAAGCCCCCCTCTATCCTTTGTGGGGGGCGGGGTTGGGCTGTTCCCAGGTTTCCATCTAAAATTCCCAGTTACAAGTTTGGGCCCCCCGGTTTCTGCGCCCTTTTTGGGGCTTTAACGCATAAACCTTTTGGCCCAAAAACTCCAGTTCCCCCACTATGCCATCCCCCAAACTCCTTCCGTTCCTGCTGAAAACCCGGGCATCCTTAACCGGGTTTTTACAAAAGATTTTTCCCCCGTCTCCCGTAGCTGATTCAACCAATGTCTTTACAGTTAAGGAGATCTTGGCCATGAAGACAGTTAGGGGGAGACGATTTTTCTTGGTCGACTGGAAGGGGTTCAGGACAGAAGAAAGGTCCTGGGAGCTGAAGGATATCATTCTGGGCCGGGATCTTTTAGTTAGGTTTTTTCAGGCTAGAAAGAGGGGGAGGCCCAAGGGTGGGTACTCTAACGTTTGTCCCTGCGACCCATGCGTCGGGTCGCAGGCACACCCGCATCTCCACTGCGTTGCTGCAAGAAGCACCACAGTCTGGTCCTTGGCTCCGGGGGCACTCACAGTTCCGTATCTTACTCACATCATCAAGCTCCTGTTGCTTGCCGGGCATGCACCCGGCACTGCAGTTAAATTTGAAGGGACTGCCCCCTTTCCTTTATTTCCCCCATCAATCATGTGCCCCAGAGCCTTGAGGGAAGCTTCCATTTCATTACTGTTATTCTTGTGATATCCTTAGCCCCCTGTCCCTCGACCCCGAAACCCTTTGCGTCTATCCCGACCTTCCCCCTGTCCCCGACTACGACCTTTTCATGATTTTTTACCACGTGCACTTTTCCCCCACCCCCAAACAAGTCACGTAGGGGTACGACCCGGGATGTTGCCGCAAACAGTCATCCGCTTTGCGGGGGCCCGGTGAACACTGGACCCATTTGACCCGTTTCCCGGCGTGACTTTTCCATCGCTTTCGGTGGGCCCCGAGGATCCACATCTCTGGTCTGCCGTTTGGTAGGACCACCGTTACATGCTGGAGTTTTCCGGCCTGATTTTAATTTCAGGGGCACTCCTGGACAAAGTGCCTGTCTCCACCACAGTAGTAGCACAATCCTTGGATACAATGAGAAGGCCTGCGATCACTGACAGAAGTCGCAGAAGAGACCCCCCATTGGCTCCTCGGGGGTTATTTTAGGAATGAGGAATATCGGGGTGACAGTGGAGTGGACCAGTGGAGTGGAAGCCTTTTCCCGACGTCTCTCCTTAAAATGTCTGTCCAAAGAAAAAGCCAGGGGGATTGCCCCATTAATACCTGGGAAGGGGGAAGCCAAAAACATTTCCCTTAAAAATGGTCAGCGTCCTAACCCCAAACTGACACCCAAAGCTAGGAAGTCCCCCCCTACAAAAACCAACAATGAAATTCTGACATAACCATTCCAACTCTCTGCTCCTCATTAACTGAGGTATGTGGGCGGTGCCAAAAATAAGAGTGACATCACTCCTTAAATATCAGAAAGGCCTATCTGTCTGGTAGCTGAATAGGGGGTTCGACAGGAGGGGATTAGGATGCTGGAACACTCTGACTGGGAAGTCTCTTGCTGCTGTACCCTCAGTACCAGATTCTGGACTTGCTGAATAAGCCACTGCATCTGCTCTACCAAGGCAGTCATGAGGTTAAATAGTGGGTGGAGAGCAGTAACAGTTTCGGCTTGTGTCACATCAATTTATGTGCAGTGAACCCAAAGGCCATGTTCACACGCTTATTTTTGCGGATTGGGCCCCTACTCCGCCCGGATTTGCCTGATTACGGCGCCAATCCGCAGAGTAATTACGGTAAACCAAGCCTCATAGAGAAAAAGTGGATTCCGTCGCTCCTCCCCGGGGTAAACCGCCGGGGGGAGAAAGTGCAGCAATTATTTACGGGGGTACCGCCCTAGAAAAAAGACAGTCATGGGGCCGGGGGTGGGGACCCCCCCGCGCTCGGCCCCCCCCCTCCCCCCCCTTTCACGCCGGATTTGCGAGCGCAATCCGGCTCACAAATCCCCGTGAATAAGCCCTGTGAACATGGCCTAACTGCAACCTAGCCCACTGTCCCTGCCTACTTATCCTGCTGTCCTAGATGGCAGACCCCAACTGGGCGGCGGTCCCTCTGCTACTAAGTGATGGGACCATAAAATTACGCCAGAAAGGTTTGCTTAGCAATGAAATTTTTAACTACGATCCACTTTTATCCCGGGAAGCGTAGCTTGAAAAACTAACATAACTGCATCATGCCCCTTAAATCCCCTTCCCGAATACCCGCTAATTTTTTGGCTTTCGTTTTTTTCCTGCCCACCTTCCAAGAGCCATAACTTTTCTGTTTTTTCATCTTTCACAGACACTAGCCTATTTTTTTTTTTTTTTTGTGGGGCAAGATGAACTTTTTAAAGGTGCCATTGTCCATACCATAGAATGTACAGTGAAACCGAATTTTTTTTTTTTTTTAACTCTGGTGAAAAGTGAAAAAAAAAAAAACTTGCACCATGTTTGCAGGGTCTTTGTTTTTATGTTGTTTACTCTTCAGTTTAAATGATGTGTTGTCTGTATTCAGCAGGTTGGTACGATTCCAACAATACCATACATGTTTGTTTTTCTTTATGTTTAAGTACATTTAAAAAAAAATACAAACATTTTCTATTTCATAAATTTACAGCACAGTGCCATTTTATGCGACCAATACATTTTTGTTTTCCACCGGGGACCCGGATGGGGAAAGGGTACTTTTTTGCTGTGGGTTGTTTTTTTTTTATTCCCAATTTTAGAAGACAATCTTGGCGTTTTGAATTTCTTCTGCTGTGTTCAGAGCATGGGATTAATGATGTTATATTTTAATAGAACAGACTTTTATGGACGCGAAAATACTAATTATGTGTAACTCTTTATTTCTAAAATAGCAAAAGGGGGTGATTTGTATTTTTAGTCCTTTTTAATACTTTTAAAAAACTTATTTTTTTTTTTTACATCTGGTCCTCCTAAAGGACCTGACCACTATATGGCTTGATTGCTTGTACTCCCTTCTGCATTATATAAACATTGCAGAAGAGTGTACCAAGATGGCGGTTCTATGCCCTCGGCAGGAATAAATAGAACCCTTATCATGGGGGCTATGGAAGTCCCGCTATCTTGCCATGGGAGTGCACATCGTAGGGAGAATTAGCAGCCGGCACCCACCACGTAGTGAGTAAGCCCGCTACATCGGATCTTACCAACAATAGGACAGACCAGTCCATTGTCGGTATGGGCAGTGCCTAGGGCCCACAGGTGGAGTAGACTCTAGGGGCCCACCAGTTGAGCTGTTTCTGGGCCCACTGATGGAAGTTATTTTAAGGGCCCACCATACAGCTACTGTAAATGACTGTACATGTCTCCTATATTCTGCATCTTGCTTTTTGCCTCTCTTTCTATGCTTTTTTGATTCTCTTGAGGATGTATATGCAGTTAAAAAACAACACCAGATCTTCCATGCTCAGGGGTACACCGGGGGTTTTCCCTATTCCCCTGTGGGCCAGACCAAGCCTGGCTAAGGAATTAAAACACAATCATGCCACTAGAATGTTTAAAATGCCCTATAAGAAAAAAGCTTCAACTTGACTCTGTGACAACCACGGATGTTCCTAGGCAACATTTCACTCAGGGCGAAGGGAAAAATTTTCGGCTCCCCCCCCCCCCATTAATGTGCCGCACTGCTTTGGGAGATTCTCTGAGTAAGGGCTTATTCTTCGCCTGAAACACGTATGCGCCTCTCAGTGTGTCTCTCACCACGCTTGATGCTGCACAGATTTTCATCACAGTTTACAATTTTATATTTGAATATTCTTTACATGCTGGATCCACATTTTTCTGTTCATCATTACGGTACCTTCATTGCTTGGATGGACTTCCGTGTATGTACATGTGGGTGGTGCTAGTGAACCTTTTTTTGACTGCATCCAGTCTGGATGCAAACTGGCTAATACCAGCAAGAAATAGATTTTCAATAATGGTCCAGGTACTGATGAATCAGCAGTGATGATCAGTACTAGCACTGTCCCTTACTGTATTTACTAATCGCTACTGATCACTAAACACACAGTACGCACTATAAAAACCCAAAATTAAAAAAAAAAATTCTGTGGCACTGGCTGTGGTGTGAGGGGCAGCAGGCAGGCAGCTACTGTGAGAGATCTCTTGCTGGCCATGCTGCAGAGTGCACACACTTATCTCTATAGGTGTGTTCAGTCTGCCCGGACAGCCAGAGATCACTGACACTATCTGCCAGAGTGAGTGAGTGGTCCGGCCATGCAGACTGCACAAACACATGGAGATGAAGCGAACACAGCAGGAGCCAGGACACCATCACACTTCAATCCCTTTATAATGCAGGGTGATGTCACATTACACTATTCTCACCTCTGCTCTACAGTATAGCAGCCAGGTGGCCAAAGCATGTAGGGAGCGACCGGAGGAACAGGCAGTCACTGACCGTCTGGCTCCACAGAAGATGGCACAAGAGAGCTGGGAGGGGCGGACTGTGGGGGAGAGAAGGGGGTGCAATGGAGCAGGAGCACTAAGGCATCGAGAACAATTCTCCTGTTTTCTGATTGTAGAAGTAGTTACATGGTTACTGTGAAGCTGCTTGGCTGTGCAGAGTGAAAATCTCCTGGCCCCTTATTCTAAGTGAGAGAGGCGAGCGGCGCCCCCCTGGCGGGCAGCGCCCCAGGCCACTGTCCGTCTCGCCCACCCCTAGGAACGGCCCTGGTGACAACACTAAGGTCAGTTACAATTTAGGCCCTATTCACATCACACTTATGGTCTCCACTCATGGTATTCATTAGGATAATTTGGAAAATTTATGTTGGATACCATGACCTATAGAAATTGATAGTCGGAAGTGGACTACTTTTTCTCTATATACAGTGTATTTGACACAAATGTGTGGTCTACCATCCTTCTGTGTCCAATACATACATATGTTGCATGTATATTTGTACATATGGTAAACAGGGCAAAAATTGGGTAAACAAACATAATACAAATAGTAACTGAAATATAAATATGAAATATTTGAAATAAACTAACCCTCTAAATTTTTCTAAAATTATTTTCCCATCAGTTAAATCATTTTTTTTAAAATACGGAAAAATAACTCATCTCATGACGCCATATATAACAGGACTGAAAATGTCCCATCAACAATTATAATCATTTCTAAACAATTACAACAATAATATGTAAATATTAAAAACAGGAATATCAACCACAAAACTATTGATTATTAAGCTATGTTCACACGGCTTAAAATAGGACATATCTCGCCCCGTATTTCGCGCCGTACATCCCAGTCATTACGGTAATCCACAGTTCTCATAGAGAACTATGGATTACGTTTCCTTTCCCCGCTCGCACAATACGCCGAGCGGGGAGAGAAGTGACATGTCAATTATTCACAGTGTATACGTGCCGTGAATAATGAATGTCTATGGGACTAGATGTTCAGTGATGTGGACTGTGTTCCTCAAGACTCATGTGCACTACTGGGAAACTCAGGGTATACTATACTGTATCAAAACCTGTAGTTTGTATACATACACTCACCGGCCACTTTATTAGGTACACCATGCTAGTAACGGGTTGGACCCCCTTTTGCCTTCAGAACTGCCTCAATTCTTCGTGGCATAGATTCAACAAGGTGTTGCAACGATGCTCAATTGGTACCAAGGGACCCAAAGAGTGCCAAGAAAATATTCCCCACACCATGACACCACCACCACCAGCCTGAACCGTTGATACAAGGCAGGATGGATCCATGCTTTCATGTTGTTGATGCCAAATTCTGACCCTACCATCGAATGTCGCAGCAGAAAACGAGACTCATCAGACCAGGCAACGTTTTTCCAATCTTCTACTGTCCAATTTCGATGAGCTTGGGCAAATTGGAGCCTCAGTTTCCTGTTCTTAGCTGAAAGGAGTGGCACCCGGTGTGGTCTTCTGCTGCTGTAGCCCATCTGCCTCAAAGTTCCCGTACTGTGCGTTCAGAGATGCTCTTCTGCCTACCTTGGTTGTAACGGGTGGCTATTTGAGTCACTGTTGCCTTTCTATCAGCTCGAACCAGTCTGCCCATTCTCCTTTGACCTCTGGCATCAACAAGGCATTTCGCCCACAGGACTGCCGCTCACTGGATGTTTTTTCTTTTTCGGACCATTCTCTGTAAACCCTAGAGATGGTTGTGCGTGAAAATCCCAGGAGATCAGCAGTTTCTGAAATACTCAGACCAGCCCTTCTGGCACCAACAACCATGCCACGTTCAAAGGCACTCAAATCACCTTTCTTCCCCATACTGATGCTCGGTTTGAACTGCAGGAGATTGTCTTGACCATGTCTACATGCCTAAATGCACTGAGTTGCCGCCATGTGATTGGCTGATTAGAAATTAAGTGTTAACAAGCAGTTGGACAGGTGTACCTAATAAAGTGGCTGGTGAGTGTAGATTAGCTCTAACCCTAATAAAAATAAATATATATAGTTACTAAATATTACTTACATACTATTACTGGATAAAACCACAATAATGTGACTAAATAATACCATCAAAACATGACTGAATAACACCACCATACCATGACTGGATAACCTATATTGTTACGATTTAATGTTACTATAAAGTGACTGATTAATACCTTAATACTTCTTATACAGACTGGTTTCCATTTTCACCTATTTTAAACATGCTACTTTCCATATCCCTTTTTTCAGACTACTTCCTATGTCCCCATATTTCACAATCTATTCCCTTTATGTCTCCTCCTCTCTCACAGAGTGCAGTCCATGATTTCCCCTCTCTTACAAAGACTGCTCCTCATGTTCCACTCTTATTGAATGCTCCCCATGTGCTCTCTCCCTAAAATACATGCAGTGCTGGTTTAACACATTTTTGTGTTTCTATCATATAGTTTCGGGGCAACAAACTGTGTAGCTCTACAGTGTTGTCAGACAGCTTTTGTCCTCACCCTTAAGGGTATGTTCACACAGCTTATTTTGCCGCCTATTGTGGCGCACATTTTGCCGTGTATTGCGCTTTATACGTGGCGGAATGCTCGCCTCAATTACGGTTATTCATGGCTCTCATAGAGAGCTATGGATTACTCAAACTTGGAAGAGAGAGGCATGGACCGCACATCCTCATACTATGGGCCACATGTATGAAAACTGTCTAGGTCTAAAACTCACTTTGTTGCTCATAGCAGTCAATCAGAGGGCCTCTTTCATTTCATATAGTGCTCTGGAAAAATGAGAGGGGCGCTCTGATTGGTTGCTATGGGTAACAAAGTGAATTTAAGACCTAGACAGTTTTCATACATGTGGCTCTATATGTTTATCTAATGCTTCTCAGCAACACTTTACAAAAAATGAACAGGAGGTTCTTAGTATACTTTTTGATCAAAATGTAAAGGCCCACTTTCCACTTCACGGCGACCTCTATAAAGTGGGTCCCTACTCTAAATAGAGGTAACACTGCATGGCAGCCACCACCTTTACACCACAAATGGAAAGGTAGACACTGCTCACCTTCCCAGGGCTCTCTGCAAGCAGACTGGAAGAAACAAAGCATTAACCCTTAGGGTGCTTTCACGCGGTGCGTTTTTGTTGTGTTTTTGATGCGTTTTTTAATGCATTTTTTGTGCAGGAAGGTACAGCAATTAATGCTGTACATTGCTGCACTAAAATCGCGGCAAAAATTGCGGTAATTACCGCGATTTTACTGTGAATTTACCACAATTTTTGCCGCGATTGGTGTGCAGTAATGTACAGCATTAATTGCTGTACCTTCCTGCACAAAAAATGCATTGAAAAACGCATCAAAAACGCAACAAAAACGCACCGTGTGAAAGCACCTTTATACAGACTACTGCTAATTAAAAACACCTGGGCCAAATGGAGAGGAGTGCTGGTCCATGTGTGGTAAGATATATATATATATATATATATATATATATACAAACTTGGAAGAGAGAGGCATGAACCACACATCCTCACACTATACGTTTATCTAATGCTTCTCAGCAAAACTTTACAAAAAATTAACAGGAGGTTCTTAGTATACTTTTTGATCATGTGCGGTTCATGCCTCTCTTTTCCAAGCTATGTATTACTCGTCGTCTCCCTGCGCGTACAATACGATTGTATTGTATGCGCGGGGGGAGAATTCACATGTAAGTGCCGCTGACATTGCATGTCAATAGGGTCGGCTGGGTGCCGGCCCCCCCGTGCTTTGGAATTACGCACTGATCAGCGCATGGTTCCAGAACACACGGCGTATTGCGGCGCGAACTATATGCACCGCAATAAGCCGTGTAAACATACCTTAACAACAAGTTATATGGTTATATGGGAAGATTTATTACTATAAACCACTGTACATAGGCAAATTTGGAATTCAGCAGTGTGGGAAAGCTGCGCAAAAACCCCTGCAGAGACTGAGGCAACACCTAGTACATATAGTCTGTACATAACATATACATAAAACCTGATGCTATTTAGTACATTAAAGCAGGGGCGTAACTACCAGGGTAGCAGACGTAGCAACTGCTACGATTCCCCGTCGCTTAGGGGGCTCGCGCCCCGGAGCAGCTGTTATCACGTCTGCTATCCCGGTAATGCCGCTCCTGAGACCGCTGGCAGTGAACTTAACAGTTCACTACGGCTGGCGTGGAGCTGCGGGGCCCGGCGCATGCTGCCTCTGAACGCTCGGGCCCTCCGGCCTAAGCGTTCAGAGGCAGAGCTACCCGGAGGTAGCAGAACGGAGCGCCGCTCTACTACTTCCCCTGCCGGCCCTCTGTGATCACGTGGGCACTGAGCGCAGAGGCTGCAGGGAAAGTAGCAGAGCGTGGAACGAGGTGAGTAAACTATTTCTTATTTTACCTGCCCTGCCTGCCTCTATAAAACCCCCAAGCTAAGCTGCCTATATACCCCTGCCTGCCTATATAACCCCCCCCTAAGCCTGCTTCTATAAAGCACCCCTAAGCCTAAGCCTGCCTATATAAACCCTCCCAAGCCTAAGCCTGCCTATATAAACCCCCCAAGCCTAGCCTGCCTATATAAACCCCCCTAAGCCTAAGCCTGCCTATATTAACCCACAAGCCGCCTATATAACCCCTAAGCCTAGCTGCTATATAACCCCCTCTAAGCCTAAGCCTGCCTATATAAACCCCCCCTAAGCCTAAGTCTGCCTATATAAACCGCACCAAGCCTAAGCCTGCCTCTATAAAGACCCTATAAGCCTAAGCCTGCCTATATAAACCCCCCTAAGCCTAAGCCTGCCTATATAAACCCCCCTAAGCCTACCTATATAAACCCCTGCTTAAGCTGCTATATAAACCCCCCTAAGCTGCCTGCTATATAACCCTAAGCTAAGCCTGCCTATATAAACCCTAAGCTCCTTTAAACCCCCTAGCTTAAGCCTGCCTATATAAAGCCGCCTAAGCCTGCCTATATAAACCCCCCAAGCCTAAGCCTGCCTATATAAACCCCCCCCCCTAAGCCTGCCTATATAAAGCCCCCTTAAGCCTTAGCCTGCCTATATAAAGCCCTCCTGAGCCTGCCTATCTAAAGCCTCCCTAAGCTTGCCTATATAAAGCTCTCCCTAAGCCTGCCTATATAAAGCTCCCCCTTAAGTCTGCCTATATAAAGCTCCCCCTCAGCCTGCCTATCTAAAGCCCTCCTAAGCCTGACTATATAGTGCCCCCCTAAGCCTGCCTATATAGCTCATATAGCCCGCCTAAAGCTTGCCTACCTAGCCCCCTTAAGCCTGCCTATATAGCTCCTATAGCCCACCTAAAGCTTTCCTACTTGGCCCCCCTAAGCCTGCCTATCTACTTATATGGGGCTCTATAGCTAACTAAACCCTGCTTACCTACCTATATGGCCCCTATAGCCCACCTAACCCCTGTCTACCTGTATGGCTCCCTATAGCTACCTAAACCCTGCTTGCCAATATGGGGACTCTATTGCCTACCTAAACCTTGCCTATCTGGGGCCCCCTATAGCCTATCTAAACCCTGCCTGCCTAAATGGACCCCATATAGCCAGGGGGCAGGTGCTGGAAATGTCAGGATTCTAAGATATTTGTGTCTAAATCTCCAGGGACAAGTGGTCGGGAGATGTCATCATGGCGGCCGGGACCGGCTGCAGAACAAAAGGGAAGGTCAACGACTCGTCACCTGTGAGTCACAAGATGTAACTGCGCTTTAATCACTTATGTCTTCAGAGCCTGTGTACACTGGTGTCTACCACTATATGGTCACTGTATGGAGGTAATATACAATCTGTAGAGTCTGTGTACACCGGTACCTACCACTATATGGTTACTGTATGGTGGTTATATACATTCTGCAGAGCCTGTGTATACTGGTATATACCACTATATGGTCACTATATGGCGGTACTATTGGTCTTTGTATACTGATCAGTAATAGTATAGGGGTATTATTCAGTCACTTTGTGGTGGTAATTTGTGGTCTTGTTCTGGCGGTATAATCAGGTTCCTACGTAGTAGGGTTATTGGTAATATTGGTTTTGGTATAGTGGGATTTGTTTGGTAGCAGTATGATGGTGATATGTATGGTGAGGTATTTACCCTTTGTCTTATCTAACAGCATGCCCGGGAAAATATTTGTGGTCAGGGAGGGGGGGGGGGGGCATTCAAAAGTTTGCTTTGGGGCCCTGGCTTATCTAGTTACACCCCTGCATTAAAGATAAAATAACAAAACACTTTGGAATTAACTGGATTTTTCATTGCTTACTAATTGTGTTGAGCGATTACGTTGGCAATCGACATCGGTCGAGGGTCGATAGTCGACCATCATCGACAAGATAGTCGATAGTCGATGGTAGATTCTGATCGATGACCATTAAAGTCTATGGGAGAGCAACAACACCTTCATTCTTACACCCAAACAGGGCTGGAGAAGCTGGAATTAAAATCCACAACAGTCAAATGGATACGTGCTACATCTTAGGCAACACATTTAGGTTATAAAAGCCACAGAAAAAAAATCACAGACCATTCACTATCACTGTCTTGCACCACAGAATGACCCTTAAACCTTCATGACTCACAAATTAAAAAGTGCCAGTAGGCAGTATGATTTGAACCATCATTTTACTTGAACTGGACATTGAATATCCCTGTGCTGGGCCTCATCATGAGCCCCAAACCGGCATGACCGCACATTTAAAAAGTGCCGGAAAAAGGAGTCTTTCAACCACCATTTTAGTTGAACTGGACATTGACTATACCTGTCCTGGGCCACAGCATGAGCCCAAACCTGCATGAACCCCCACATTTAAAAAGTGCCGGAAAAAGGAGTCTTCCAACCACCATTTTAGTTTCACTGGACATAGACTATCCCTGTCCTGGGCCACAGCATGAGCCCCAAAATGCATGACCCCAGATTAAAAAGTGCCGGAAAAAGGAGTCTTTTAAACACCATTTAGTTTCAC